>QRFJ01004272.1:0-62811 GCA_006176705.1 Cocos nucifera | reverse complement strand
ATGACTTAAGCAAGCATCTCGGAGCTGGAACATCGTTCAATGATGTGATCAAAATATTTGGTTTCATCAAAAATATAGAGAAATCATGTATTTTCAAAAAGGTCAGTGGAGCGTTGTTGTCTTCCTCGTATTGACGTGGATGACACCTCCTTATTGGGAATGATATTCCCATGATGATAACAGTCAAATTATGGTTTGTCGAAGGAATTCTCCATGAAGACCTAGGCGAAGCATCCTTTATTCTAGAATTAAGGTCTATAGGGATAGACCGAATAGGGATGCTAGGACTTTCACAGAAGATGTACATAGATAAAGTACTAAAGAGGTTTAGTATGGAAAACTCTAAGAGGGGATTAATACCCTTCAGACATGGTATTCATCTTTCCAAGAAGATATGCCTCAGCACACCTGAGGAAATAGAACGCATGAGTAAGATCCCTTATGCTTCTGCAATAGGGAGCCTCATGTATGCCATGCTATGTACACGACCTAATATAGCACATGCTGTGAGTGTCACAAACAGATATCAGTCAAATCCAGCAGAAGAACACTGAACTTCTGTGAAATGTATCCTTAAGTACTTGAGAAGAACTAAGGATATGATGTTGGTCTTTGGTAATGGAGAACTCCAAGTCCAAGGATACACAGACTCGAATTTCATGTCCGATATAGATGATCGAAAGTCGATATCTGGGAGTCTGTTTGTGTGCAATGGTGGAGCTATCAGCTAGAAGAGTTCCAAGCAAACGGTGATAGCAGATTCCACTATGGAAGCAGAATACATCGCTGCATCAGAAGCTATGAAGGAAGCATTCTGGTACAAGAAGTTTGCTGCAAAAATTGGAGTAATGCCATCAGATGCCATTCCTCTGTACTATGACAATAATGGCGCCATAGCTCTTGCTAAGGAGCCGAGGTCTCACCAAAAATCCAAGCATATTGAGCGGCGATACCACCTCATCCGCGATTACCTCGAGAAGGGTTACGTCGAGGTCAAGAGAGTCAACTCCACAGACAATGTGGCAGACCCACTTACAAAGCCGTTGGGCCAGCAGAAGATCGAAGTCCACCTTGAGAAGATGGGACTTAGACTTGTAGCCAATTGGCTTTGGACAAGTGGGAGATTGTTAGATATATGTGCCTAGAAGCCAGAATTGGCTGACACTTGTAATACACTTCTAAGGGCAAAATTATAATTATGACTATAATAAAAATAAAATGAGTTATTTTCTATCACATATGTGTATTTAGTGTCTGTGATACATCCTTTGAGTTAATGGTAATGATAATTCATATTTTAAGAGTTGAAAATTTAAGACATGAATAATCATTGTTAACTCATAAAATGCTCCCGACCATAGGACCATCTGAGGATGGTGATTGATCCGGAAGGTTGGTGTACAATCGCTTCTCTTTAGTAGATGAATCTTGAGTCTACGGTGTGGAGACATCGGAGCGAGAGTATAGGTACTCGTTAGAGAACGAGGGCACTGAGCGTGACCACCTCGAGTAGTCATTAAGGACTCTACCTTCTCATCAATGACTGACTCGATGCTGCAGTAGTGTGTCTGGTTCTTTGACCTGAGGTGCATCGGTAGTTCACCTTGAGGATGTTATAGTTTGACTACACCATTACTCGGTCTCCTAGCCATATGGAACCCTGAGGTGTATGTTGGCTATAGCATGTTCATTGTAGGAACTGGATGGCATCGAGATGGAATCTATCTACCTCGGTGGTAGAGGAGCAGCCCTATGATAATCATGAGAATCAAGTCCAGAAGTTCATGGCCATGGCAGAGTAAAATAATAGAAAGAGTTTCTATTTAGATTTTCACGTCGGACTTGAATCGAATGATTACATCATATGATAGAAACTAGGGTTTGACGAGTTTACCTTAAACCCTAATCTGATCGGGGCTCAAGATAGAAGGACTTAATTACACAGGTAGCTGCACCAAGAGTTCACATTTCAGCTTAAATGGGTTACCACCATATACTGCTAGGTGTCATTGGTGGATTTTGGGAGCAATTAGAATGATTTAGATGATCAATCATTCTAGCTATTCGAATCAAAAGAGTTCTGATCCATCGAAAGGAGTTTCAATGATGTCGATGATAGAGATCATGACATATCCCATTACCATATAGAACTGAACCTAACTGGGTCACACAAACAAGGGTTTGAATCTAGTGATCATCAATTGAACTGATCCAGCTCAATTGATCTGAATGAGATTCAATTAGGCTCAAGAAAATCATGCTAGCACTCGATTGAACCTAACGTTCTTCTTTTGCTATCATAAATAAGTTGTCCTATCTGAGCCAAAGAAGTTTGTGCTCAATTAGAGGCCTTTATATGGTCTGACTAGAGGTTGTCCAAGTCAGAAAAGGTTGTCTTATTTTGTAAGACATTATCTGCCATTTTTGGTCACCTGTCATTTCTTGTTCTTTGACTTTGGTCAAAAGTCTACCTTTGACTGGTCAAATGTTGACCATTGACACTTTGACTTTTGACCTCATGTCATGCACCTATTGGAGAGCTGGTGGAGGCCTGTCCTCCGGCCAGAACCAAGCAAGGAAGAGGGCGCACGCCATCCTTGGCATGTGCCCAAGTTGGAGGCGCCTAGGAGTCCCTATTGGACAGGGACTCCATCTTCTTTTTGGATTCCAATTAGAGTTCTCCTAAGAACCAACTTTGACTGGTCTTAGGCACCCTCTAAGGAGGAATCCAGGGGACTCTATTCCCACCAATTAGATTTAGATCTAATTTCATAAAGAGTTGTGATTGGTTGGGAAGAAGAGAAGTTGGATCACAGACAGTCTATAAATAAGACCCTACGCCCAACCCAGATTGTGATTGGAAGTGATTGAAAGGAATCACAATTCCCCACGCCCAAGGCTGCCTCTCCCCTCTTCCTCCATGTCAAACCACCTTCTCCCCTTCCTCTCCATGTCCAAAAGGAGTTTTGGACTTTTGGTTGGTGCAATCCAGATCAAAGAAAGGCGACTAAAAGCTAGAAGGCTACGCTGCTGCAAAGGACGACTGCTGATCTTCAAAAGGAGTTTTGAAGATCCTCTAGATCAGATCTAGATCGGATTTTTGGAGATGTGATAGAGAAGAAGAGGATCTCCAGATCTAGCCTGAGTGGATACTGGTAGAGGCCAGGCACTTGAATGGCTAGATCCAGAACCTTTCGCTGCATACAGGATCATCAACGGGTAATAGGATTACCCATATTAAGGTAAATTAAATTTGATTTAATTTATCTAGATTTTATTTAAATTCTAAAATAATAATAATCAAATCTGAAACATCCCAGATCTGATCTTGATCGAAGAGAAAAAAATTTAAAATATATCTCTTGATCTTATCAGATCTGAACGAACCTGGTCCGAAAAATCAGGATTTTCCTTCAGTTGATTTCTAGAGGCCCTAGGGTCCTTTTTATAGAGCTAGGAGGGCTGGAGAGTTTTCTTCTAGGCAATGTGGGACTAAGGAGTTCTTTGATCATCAAAATATGAAGAAATTTGAGTGAAAATTAGATTAAAAAAAGTTCTGGATGAGTTCTATTGCTCTGGATGAAATCTGGCCATTGATAAAAATCTAATGGACCAAAAATCATCAAAATCGGATGCGTATCAGCCCAGATCAGGTTGGATTAAATTCTGGCCATCCAATCGCACGTTGATAGAGGAAATCTGGTTGTTGATCGTGCATCGGGAGTCCTGATCACCATCGAGAGCATTTTGGACCATCGGGTCATCTCCTAGATCGAGCGCTGCCATTGGATGGTGATCTGCATGAAGTCTGAAGCTGAATCAAATCTAGAAATAACCACAGCCATTCGATCTTGACCGCAAGCTACCCGCACACATCTGATGGTGCAATTACTATTCCCATGGACCACATGGATCGATCGCACTGTATACCATAGCCAATCAGTGCTCCTATCATGGAGTGAAAAGATCAGATTGTCCTATGAGCCACGATAAATTTCTGTGGACCCTTTAAGGGTCTAGGTCCACCACGTGTCGCTCCATGATTCATCGATTTCTGCTGAGCTGATGGTCTACACCTGGATCATGGACCGGCTGATGGCTTCTGCAGCTGAGTCAACTTTGATGGCTTGACTTGGCTTGCGAAGCCGGCTGAGCCATTTTTCTTTTTTATTTAATTTTTATTTATTTTATTTATTTAGAAATTCATATCTTCTTTGTTTTAGCTCTGTTTTGCATGAAACTTATTTTATTATGATCAAAAAAATAAGCTCTTTCTATTAATAATAAAATTTAATTTTTTAATTTTATTATTTTTTGAATTAATTTTTTAATTAGTAAAAGTATGAATTTCTCAAAAATATGTATCAATTAATTAATAATTTTTAAAAATTAATATAAATTAATTGATAAATTAATATTTTTATTGGTGAATTTATGGTACTTATCACACCCCC
The DNA here is from genome assembly GCA_006176705.1 of Cocos nucifera. Taxonomy (NCBI): domain Eukaryota; kingdom Viridiplantae; phylum Streptophyta; class Magnoliopsida; order Arecales; family Arecaceae; genus Cocos; species Cocos nucifera. The sequence goes on along the minus strand of QRFJ01004272.1, from coordinate 58,357 downwards.
CAACTTAAGCTTTGCTCATCTTCGAGTAAAGAAAGAATTTAGTTTTAAATTTTTTTTAACTTTAGAGTTTCAAATTTTACCAAAGCAGTTTTTAAAATGGCCATTGATATTCAGCAGAGCTTAAGTGAGATGTATCATTAGGGTATTAATACTTTTCAATAGAAAACTTACATAAAGAATATTAAATTTTTTAAAACTTTTTCTAAATTATCCCACCTTTATCTTTGATTTTTCTAAACTTTCATATAGGCAAGTGGATTGCTACTTCCGTCCTTCATTTATTTATTTTTATTTTTATATTACTTACTTTTTGATACGAATATCATTGCTTACTTAGACAGCTAGACTTGATTACTCGATGGAAAACCAATGTTTTTTTTTTTAATTTTAATGTTGTACCACTATTAAGTGTGTTAGCCTCTTAAGTTTTCTACTTGATCCATGTAGCGAACCTTGGGCCAATGACTTACAAACCAATTGGCTTTAGGGCACTAGATATAGAATACCCCTTGGGCTTACCAGCTCGAATCAAATAAGCTACGAGTTAAGACTAGCTTTGCAACGAGCTTCTTTGCCCTTCCCACCTTTTGATGCGAAACTCAATGCTTGCTTAGGCAAAGAGGCTCGGTTACTCAGTGAGAAGTACTTGAAAACTATTTTACTAAAATAATTTTTTTTATGAAAAAATGTATAGTTATTCTACATAAGCCTATAAAAAGTAGACTTTTCTTTGATGCTAGTAGAAGTAATGAGAAATGCTCCAAGAAAAAAAATTTTATGTCCTAGACTTAACTCTTTATTGAATTTTTTTAATACTTGATTCCTCAATATCTCACAGATTCTCTGATCTGTGCATCAATTTTCTTTTAAAAATGCTTAGTTTAATTCAATTCTTAAGCATAATCAGGTGTCTAAATACTAAATACTAACTTTTTTGAGGACTTAAAATTTTAAAATTTTTATTTTTCTCTCCCTCCAACTTAATCGACATTATCCTCAATGGAGAAGAAAAAATAAAGGGTGTAATAAAGAACATGAAAGAATACACCTGACTCAGTATATTTTTGGTCCAGCACATGCCTTTGAAAATTTGAGCTCTCCCTCCAACTTATTCAAATTATCCTAAAAAAAATCAACTAAAAAGATAAATTAAACTAAAAAAACTAAATATTGGATTGCCTCCCAACAAGCGCTAAGTTTACCATCTTCAGCCAGACACAATGCAGCTTACTATCCTGTGTCAAATATTGGATTGATAAATTCCAATGGTTTTGGATTGCCAATCTCAGAAAGTTGATTTATAATCCCATTATTGATATATTCATTATTAATTTTAGGAATATAATTTATGATTCCATTCTCAGACCCATGTTTATTAAGAATTTCTCCTATTTGTTCTTCTAAAATACTCATGAATTGAGTTTTTGTATTAGGAGTTAAGTTTGATTCAATGGATGCTGGAAGGATGACTAAAGACAGTTTTAATTCTGAAGGTAAATTACTATGATCTTGTTTAAACAACTTCATTGATATTTCATTACATGCCTCTTGATTTTTTTAAGAAGAATCGACCTCTAGGGTTGAAGGAAATGGAACATTAGGTTTACAAGTCTCGAATAAATCATCTATTCTCCTTTCCCCTTTTTCTATCTCATCTAAATTGGAACTAGCATCAATACTAATTTCTGGCTCGGGTTCTTCTATTTGGTTAGTCTCAGTACTAACTTGTTCCTCTAAATTTTTATTCTGGCTAGCATCAGTATTAGCCTCTTTCATCTGATCTTGGTATGGGTCCATAAGAATCCTATAGCTTTTAAATTCAGGAATTACTTTAGCATTCTCAGATTGGGGATTCTTAAGTGAGATATTAAATTAATAACTTGGTCCAGGTGGTTCGTGGTCAATAGGTAGGTTGTTTGAAATTGGTAGGCTCGGTAGTTGATCTAGTTCTCTCCTCGTGTTAGATTTAGCAAGTTATCCAATTTAAGCTTCTAGCCTAGCGATAGATTACTGTTGAGTCAGAATCAATTGTTGAAGTTGGTCAAACCTATCATCAGTTAGATTGGTCTGTTAAGGAGGTGGATATGAGGGCTGATTATGATGTGGTGGCTGGAAAGGCTTACTAGGCTGACCTCTGTTATAAGCATAGTTCTAGTATTGAGATCTATTCTGATAATTTTGCACTGATGGAGTTTTGATCTAAGCCTGAGTCTATTATGATTTCCAAGAAAAATTGGGATGATTTCTCTAGCCAGAGTTATATGAATTTAAAAATAGATCATTAACTGGCTTGAAGTAGCCTTTAGCAATTTGGATTTATTCTTGGGTAAAAGGTGGAAACTGTGCAGTCATAGGACATTTACTCATATGATGGGTTAGGCAAGCACAGATTGAACAAATCTTCTGATAATTAGAAGATCATGTGAATTGTGTAGGAGATTGTTGACCTAGGGTTAGGACTTGATCTAATTTCTGACCAAGAAAGTTCACTTTATTTATCAAATTTGAATTAGTCTTAGGACTAGATTCTAGATGTTTTAATTCATAGATCCCTACCTAGGTTTGGTAGAAAGATAACGAAGCATGGTTAATTAAGTCTTCACTCAGGATTTCAAATAAGGTATAGGCTTCATCCTCACTCTTGTTCATGAATGCACCTCCATAGGATGCATCTACCATCTATCTGTATTGGTCTCCTAAACCCTCATAGAAAGTTTGAACTATTTGCCACTTAGATAGACCATAGTGTGGGCATTTTCTAAGAAGTTTCTTAAGCCTCTCCTATGACTCGTGAATCTGTTCCCCTGGAAGCTGAGCAAATCTAGTGATAGCTCGCCTCATAGTATTGGTTCGGCCTATGGGGTAAAATTTTTTAAGAAATTCACTTTGCAAGTCAACCCAAGTTTTAATTGGTCTCCCTATTGTGCCAAGCCAGTACTTGGCTTTGTCTTTTAATGATAAGAGAAATAAAATTAGTCTGAGGGCATCATTAGTTAAATTTTGAATTCTCATCATAGAGCAGATTTCTAAGAATTCATTTAGATGTTTATAAGGAACTTCATTAGTGTTCCCATAGAAAGATGGAAGCATCTAGATTGTAGTTGGCTTGATCTCATAGTGGGTAGAATGAATTTCAGGTAATTGGATACAAGTCGATGGATTATAGGTGGAAGGAAGAAAGTATTCCTTCATCTGCTTAGGTGGTTCTCTAAAATTTTCAGCCATTTGGTTCTCGAGTTTAATACAATTCAACCTTTTAATTTTATGGTTGGATTCAACTAGACCAAGTAAAGCAATTTCCTACCATGCATGCACTAGTGCAACCCTAACGTGTGAAAAAATTTAGAATTTTTTTATATTTTTTATTATTTTATTTTATTAAAAATTAATTTTTTTAATTATTTTATTTATTAATTTAAATTATTATAATTTAATTATTATTTTTAATATTTTTTTAGTTAGTTTAATTTAATTTTTATTTTATTTTATTTTATTTTATTTTTAGAGGAGAAAGGAGAAGAAAGAAAGAAGAGTTCTAAGGAAGAGGTCCTAAGGAGTTCTAGAACTAAGAAGAGAGAGAAGAATTAGGTTTAATTAGGTTTGATGTTGGTTAGGTATCAAGTTGATCAATCAATCCTGATATGGTTATCCTAGATCTAGACAGCTTTTAACTGCCAAGATCACCTTCAAGCCCACCAAGTGTAAGATCGGCCAATCAATTGATCAGGTAAGTGTAAGGTCGGTGGCAGTCCCTCCGTTGCTTGCCTTAGACACCAATTGTGCTTGGTTAGGTAAGCGAACGGAATCAATTAGAAATCACCTTCCTTCGGGCTCAATCATCCCTGAACCATTTTTCTAGACACCAGTCAAATTGACTAACCCTAATCTGGCTCAACTCTTAGGATTTCTTATCCTATTGAGCTCAAGTTCCTAGGGCTGATGTCTAATTGATTTTAAAATTAAAGGCTTAGGTCAATGCAGGATGTTGATTGATTATTTGTGGGCTAAGGAAGTATGATCAAATCTCAACCTTATCTTGTTTAATTGGGTGTTGCCCTTAATTAGATTTAATATGATATGCAAAAAAAAATTTCAATCAAAGAATTCTATGCAATTTAAACAAGATGTATGCAACTAATTAAGTTATGAAAGGCTTACCTTGCCTCCAGCAATCACCAGAAAAAATAAAACTAATATGATGTAGGCTCTAAATAGTTAGAATTTCTAATCTTATCATGAAATTTTTAATTAGGTTTAAATGGATATTTTTTAAACTAATTTAAAAATAAAGTAAATAGATAAATAAATAAAAAAAAAAGAGGACTAGAGTTAGGATTGATCTCACCAAAATTAGATGCTTTCTTCCTTTTCCCTTTTTTTCTCTTTTTTTTCTACAAAATAAATAAATAAAAAGTTAGTAAGAAATATTTAAAAATATTTATAATTAATTTATAAAAAAATCAAAAAAATTAAAGAAAAAATAGCATCTATTCCTTCCTAGGCAACGATGCCAAAAACTTGATATGTTTGTCGAAATTATTTTTAATTTATTTAAAATAAATCAAAAAAATTAAAATTAAAAATTAAAAATATTCTTCGGGAATGGAGCCAAAAACTTGATAAAACATGATGTTATCATTAAGACACCATGTTTATCAATTTAATCTGACTTCTTAAAATAATTAAAAATATATAGATAGCAGTGTGTCGGGTCGAATCCACAAGAAAGGTAGTATTTTTAAATTTAAAATCTTTAATTTTTTTAAAAAAAAGAAAAGGATTTGAAAATAGATCTTTGATTTTACAAAAGAAAAAGAAAAGAGAAGAGCTTTGGAATCAAAAGTGAAGTTAAAAAATTAAAAAAAAATAAAAATTAAAAGGTGTAGAAATTTAAACTTGGTACTAAGATCTACTAATTAGATCTTAGCATCTACTTGCAATAAAATAAAAAGCAATAATTAGAGTATAGAAATTAAATTATAATAAAAATAAAGAGCATGAAATTAAAAAGCATAAAAATAAATATTACATTAATTAAAATTTTAGAATTTAAATCATGAAATTTAAAAAAAAATAAAATAAAATAAAATAGTCTGATCTGTGATCTTGGATCGGTATGGGTGGAAAGATGGTGTAGAAGCCCAACTTTTTCTCTCAGCATCAGTTGGCTCGAAGCAGCCATTAACCCAGAGCCTGGCTTCACCCTGTACCAAAGCTTCACCTTGATCGAAGATGTTGATTTCTGAAGGCCTATGATCCTTTTTATTGAGCTAGGAGGACTGGAGAGTTTTCTTCTGGGTAATGTGGGACTAAGGAGTTCTATGATCATCAAAATATGAAGAAATCTTAGTGAAAATTGGATTAAAAGGAGTCCTAGATGAATTCTATTGCTCTAGATGATATCTGGCCATTGATAGGAATCAAACGGACCAAAAATCATCAAAATTGGATGTGTATCAGCCCAGATCAGGTTGGATTAAATTTTGGCCATCCGATCGTGCGTTGATGGAGGAAATCAAGCCATTGATCGCATGTCGGGAGTCCTAATCATGGCTGAGAGCATTCTAGACCATCAGATTATCCCTTGGACTAAACGCTGCCGTTGGATGGTGATCCACGTGAAATCTGAAACTAAATCAAATCTGAAAATAACCACAGCCGATCGATCTTGAATGCAAGCTACCGCACTCGTCCGATGGTGCAATTACTACTCCCATGCACTGCATGGACTGGCCGCACCACACACCATAGCCAATCAGCGATCCTGTCATCGAGTGAAAAGATCAGATTGCCCTATGAGCCATGATAAATTTTTATGGATCTTTTAAGGGTCTAGGTCCGCCATGTGTCGCTCTATGATTCGCCGATTTCTGCTGAGCTGGCGGTGCATGCTTGGATCATGGATCAACTGGTTGCTTCTGTGGCTGAGTCAGCTTTGACGGCTTGGCTTGGCTTGGTGGCTTGACTTGCGGAGCCGATTGAGCCATTTTTTTTATTTAATTTTTATTTATTTTATTTTTTAAAAATTCATATCTTCTTCATTTTAGCTCTGTTTTGTATGAAACTTATTTCATTATGATCAAAAAAATAAGCTTTTTTTATTAATAATAAAATTTAATTTTTTAATTTTATTATTTTTTAAATTAATTTTTTAATTAATAAAAATATGAATTTCTCAAAAATATGTATCGATTAATTAATAATTCTTAAAAATTAACATGAATTAATCAATAAATTAATATTTTTATTAGTAAATTTATGTTACTTATCATGGACCAGCAGGTTGAACTGCTCCACATCCACCATGGCTATAGGTAGAGCTTGAGTTGCTGAAGCCAAAGCTGGAGTGGATAGATCTGGATGGGATCTGACTGTAGAGACTATTGACTGTCCGATCAAAGCTTTTCTAGGAGGTAGTTTTTTCAGAAAGAACTCTTGAGAGGAAGAAAAGAGATCACTGCTAAGCACTCCTTTAAGAACAAGGGATCCTTGGGAATAGAGGGCCCTTCCTCTAGCGCCAATCCTGCTCGTGTGAAATCTGATTGCCGTCGGAGAAGTGATAAAGTCAGAGAAGACGAGGTCGCCACCTATGACCTGCAAAATAAGTCTCATCTAGAGTTCGGGGTGGAAGCTCCAGCAAGACCCTCTGATGGTCATGTTAGCTTTTTCAGCCAACAGAAATGGAGTGCTCAGTCAAGAAAGTTGTAGAGTTTTTGAAAGAGAGAAGAGAGCCTAGAGAAAACGTATCTGAAGGATCTCTTTTATAGATGGAGCCTATAACAAACTGATAGTGATAGCCATAACTATCGGATAGTGGACCACTTGGGGCCACGTGGAGTTTGTTGTGGAAGATAGTGTATGTTGTCGTAAGATGCCAGTCCATTTGAGATTTGATAGTCAAAGTTTGGAGGGATGGGCATCGATTGTTGATGACCTTTGAGCTATATCAATTCTAGAGGAGTTTGAACTCCTCTAAGATAGTCCGGATGTAGGTCGGTTCATACCGTCTAGGAGATTGGACTCATGTGAAGACCTTCCTGGATGACTGTGGAGAGTTCGACCACTGGAAGAGTCCGAAAGGAGTTCGACCGTTGGAGGAGTTCGGCCACTAGAGGAGTTTGGGAGGAGTTCAACCGCTGGAGGAGTCCGAAAATAGTTCGACTGTTGGAGGAGTCCAGGAGGAGTTCGGCTGTCCGAGAAGTCCCAAAGGAGTTTGGCCGCTGGAGGAGTTCGAGAGGAGTTCGACCGTTGGAGGAGTCTGAGAGGAGTTCGGCTACTGGAGGAATCTGGGAGGAGTTCGGCTACTGGAGGAGTCTAGAAGGAGTTCAATCGTTGGAGGAGTTTGACTGCTGGAGGAAGAATTCTCGATCGAAGCTCTCCTATGATTATCAGTTACATTAGGCTAAGCATCAGACTAGATTTTGGCAGGAGCAGGGTTTATCTCCAACAGTAAGTTTATTGTACTATCCACAATACTTACCATGGGGATTGATATAATAATATCTTGATGCATTTTAAAATGCTTATGGTATAATTGATTTATTATTGCTTTGTTATGCTATCCATAAGAGCAATATTAATTCCACATATGACTAGATGGAAATAAAGGATTTGACTTAACTAAAATATTATAGTTTGTTGTGCTATCTACAAGACTATAAATGTTTTAGAGGCAGGTTATATTGAGAATTGCATGGACATGCAATTGGATAGGCTTCTCTACGTTTGAACTTATTGAAGTTCGTTGTGCTATTCACAAGACTTCCTTAAGGGATAAGGGTCTCAAGCCCACTAAGAGACCTGATTAGGGTTTTATTGTATACCATAGGGAGGGCTATGGTATATGGAAAAAAAGTGGAAGTAATAACTAGAATAAAAGACCTCATCAAGTTATATATGTCATCTTGAGTAGTATGCTTATATTAGTGTTCTTATTTCATGTAGATTAAAATATCTACATTAATGGCTTCTTCACTCTCATTGCGATGCATACTTGACACAAATAAATTGACTGGTCCAAATTACGTGGACTGGTTGAGAAACTTGCATATAGTGCTTGTGCAAGAGTAGCTATCATATGTTCTGAATACACCTGACCCGTGGCCGGTCGATGAAGATGATGGGTTTGGTGTACAAGGTGGAAGCATGGATTTCAAAACAAAACATGAAATCATATAAACCAAACCCGAACCCTAGGACTACCTCATTAGCAATTAAATCATATAACATGCATTTGTAATATAAAAGAAAGTATTAGAACATACCTCTTACTGCTAAACCCTAAATTGACCCTGATCGTCGGAAGTAGTCTATCAGGGTTTCCACCAGGTGCCCACGTGTTCACCCTCCAACATTGATCCACACAGAGACTTGATCAAGACACCAGCATCTCTAATTTATATAATTAGAGTTCTAATAATAAGAACTTTAATTAAAAAAGGGCTAGACCTTCTTTAGCCTTTAGGTCACCTTCCTTGCCTCTCCTTATCTCTCTTTCTTTTTCTTTTGTCTTCTTAATTTTTCTTCCTAATCTCTTAGTCTTAAGATGACTTCTTATCCTTATAAGGACAAGATCTAGATAAGAGAAAGAAAGAAAGAAAATTGAACAAAAAAAACTCTTGTAAGAAAGAAAGATATTTTACACACCCTCAGACTCATGGTGCGCACCCCTATTTATAATATACGTAGGGGTGCCAACAAAAATTCTCACGCCCTTTCCTCATTAATATCTCATGCCCCATCAGCCATTCTCATGCCTCATCAGTAAATAGCGAGATGTAGACTTAGTCCAAGGGGTGCCTTAAAGCAAAAGGACTCTTGGACTAATTCTACGTAAGTTATTTACAAAGAGTCGCAATATTTCATCTTTGGCGCCACCCTTTTCATCCATTAGATCATGAAAAAAGCCATCCAATGGCTCTAAAAAGGGACATCCATTCAACAAGAAGGCATGGAGATAATCTTTGAATAGTCAATGTCCCAAGAGACTTTGACTTGGTCCAAGAGGCATCAAGGAGGAGTAGGCGGCATGGAGTCTTCGGCGGCAAGGGGTCTTGGGCGACAAAAATCCCTTCTCAAAATAATGATGAAGTATTTCATCTGCAGAAGAACTTTTCTGCACCCCATATCTAATGTCCTTGCCAATACAAAAAATTACGTGACATAACAAATTGGGAAAAGTCAAAAAAGGTAGGTGCCAACTAATTTTTGAAGGAGAATCCTGATTTTCCGGGTCAGGTTCGTTCAGATTTGATTGGATCGAGAGGCATATTTTAAAAAAAAAATACCTCATAGATTCTAATTAGATCTGACACTTTTCAGATCTAATTTTATAATCTAATAAATAAGAAAATAAAATTAAATTAATTTTAAATTAATTTTACCTTGATTCTAGGTAATCTGATTATCCGTTGATGATCCTGCCGAAGCCCTAAGGTTTTAGATCTAGCCACGCAAGCTCCTGGCCTCTACTGATATCCACTCAGGTTGGATCTAGAGATCTTCTCCTTCTTTTTATTTTCTCCAAAAATTAGATCTAGATCTAATTTGGAGAATCTTCAAAACTTCTTTGGAAGATCACCCATCGTCTCTGCAGCAGTGCTGCCTTCTTCCTTTTTCGTCAGCCTTTTCTTGCCTGACTCTCACTAATCTGAAGGCCCAACTTCCTTGGGCATGGAGAGGAGGGAGAGGGCCAAATGGTGGCATGGAGAAGGGAGAGGGGCAGCCTTAGGGCATGGCTTGGAAGGAGGAGTTCTCAAAAGTGGGTGCAGATAGGGTCTTTTTATAGACTCTGCTGCGCCATGCAGTGCTGCATCACCCCAGCCAATCACGTTGCTTCATGCAATCAGATCTAAATCTGATTGATGGGATGACATCACCTAATCCAATCAGATGAGAGACCCATAGGATTCATTCCTAGATGGTGGCACCTAACACTGGTCAAAGTACTATAGGTGAGGGTCACCTAGTTTGAATCCAAGAAGCAACCTGTAGTCCCATCCGCATGGGACTCTAGCATCCCTATCCATGGGTGCATGCCATCCTAGGTGTGCGCCCTCTTTTTCCAATTTTCAGAGAGGGGACAAGCCCCTATCTACTCTCCAATAAGTGCATGACACATGGGTAGATGTCCAAGGATCAAGGGTCAACGTTTGACCAAGTCAAAGTACAAGAATTAGCAGGTGACGAAAAATGGCAGGTGTTGTCTCAAATTTATCTCATAAATTAAGATAATCCTTTTCTGACATAGACAAGCTCCAGTCAGACTAGGTAAAGATACCTGAGTGAGCACAAACTCATTTGGCTCAGTCGAGACAACTTTTATGATAGAAAAAGGAGAATGTTAGGCTCAATCATGTGCTAGCACGATTTCCTTGAACCTAAATTGAATCGTATTCAAATCAATTGAACTGGGATTAGTCCAATTGATGATATCCAAGATCCAAACCCTTGTTTGTGTGACCCATTTAGGTTCAAGTTCTATATGGTAATGGGATATGTCATGATCTCCATCATCGACATCATCAAAACTCCTTTCGATGGATCAAGAACTCTTCTGATTCAGACAACTTAGAATGATCGATCATCTAAATCATTCTAATTGCTCCCAAAATCCACCAGTGACACCTAGCAGCATATGGTGGCAACCCATCAAAACTAAAAATGAACCTCTCGGTGCAGCTACTTGTGTGATTAAGTTCTTCTATCTTGAGCCCCGATCAGATTAGGGTTAAGGTGAACTCGTCAAACCCTAATTTCTATCATATGATTTAATCATTCGATTCAAGTCCGATGTGAAAACCTTAATAGAAACTCTTTCTATTATTTTCACTTTCTACCATGGCCATGGGCTTATGGACTTGATTCTCATGATCATCATAGGGCTGCTCCTCATCCACCGAGGTAAATAGATTCCATCTTGGTGCAATCCAATTCCTACAATGAACATGCTATAGCCAACATACACCTCAGGATTTTGGTCTCTAATTCATTGATCTCGCCATGTCCAAAAATTATTGATTCCCACTCCTTAGTTTAGCTCAAACCACCATTTTGCATAGATTGGATTTCCTAATTGAGTCTCTCACCATTATCGAATATTTGAGTCCCAACCATCCTCCAACCATAGCATCCAATGCCTAATAAGACATGAGTTACATCTTCTCGGTGCAGACTGAGCACTGTATTCCAGTCAAGAATAAATCAACCCGGAAGGGCCTGCCACATCTACATGGTGGAAGACCTTCAAGACTATATTTTCTCTTAGGAGATTTGATTTAGGTCTCATTACAACTAGACTTGCATAGTCATAACTAATTATGTGGACTAACCCTTACGTTTGCGATGGGTTAGCTCGGATTATTGACACACTCATCAATTAGAACTAGGTCAATAAACTTATGGCCAGGTAATTGAAGACATGCGACAGGAATATGGCCATTACACTCGACAGAATGCAATTTTCAAAGTGCAGAGCTTCAATTAACAAACCAGTTGGTCGTATGTCAAACTTATCTTAGATCACCAAATTATTGAGCCCAGTAATCAATCGGGTTAAGGCCTTACAATCCAAGATTTAACCTGCTACCTAATTAGGTCTTTGCTTGACTCTCACGTGACATCGATCTTGACCCAGACTGTAATCTATTAGCTGGTCAATTTAAGCATTTTTGATCCCACTAACCAACCTTGATTTCGGTTTTGATCACAACCGCACTACGACCTATTGAGCTATCCAAAGCCGAACCCAGATATTTATATACATGTCTTTAGATCTAAAATTCTCAATTTTAGACTAATTATATTTCATAATCTATGAATTGTTAATTAAGGTTAGGGTTCAAAACAAAAACATGTCAAATAAGATTCCTAGGATTTTAGGATTAGGGTTTGTAGAAAGTAGTTTAAGTTTTGATTAGGACGAACCACATGCACACCCCTACCACATCAAAACAACCACCATCGAGTAGTGAGAGAAGAGCGTCTTATATAGTCCTCTCTTATTTCTTATGATCCGGACGGCCAAGAGGAATCCTTAATCAAGAAAATGCAAACTACCTAAAAACATTTTTAATCTAAGTTTCATATATCTCATATAAAAAAAATAGAATCTAAAATGATATTTTGTATCATGCTATATTATCAATCTTGCAAATTTTTTAGGATCCTAGATTATCTTCATAATGTATTAAAAATTAGATGAATTTTGATTTTATATCCAGAATTTAAAATTTATCTAGACCTAATTTTGTATTGAACTATTCTACAACTGTCTAAGCATCAAATATATCATATCTCATATGATTTAAATTAAATAATGATTATTTACTATTTTTTAGATCGTCATTATAATCATTATAATAATCAAAAAAAAATAAAATAATTAAAATATTTATTTAATCAACATTAAATCAAACATGAGATCTATCTGATACTAGAACTATATACTTATTTAAACTAGTCCATCATTATTCTCATAATTTAGATCAATAATCATTTAATTTTAATTTTCCTAAATTTAGATATATCATATTCATGTGATCATTAAAACCATTTTTATCTAATTAATATAAATTAAAATTATATCTAAATAAATTTTATAAGAACCTGGCTCTTTGATACCAGTTGACTAGCTCGTTGCTCTTTGAGACTTTCTCATCGAGCTTGATCTGCTTTCCAATGCCGCTATCTTGAATAAACTATTTTTCAAGAAAGATGGCATGTCGACTCACAATCACATTGTGGTCTTCTGGAATGTAGAAATAATATCCTAATGACTCTTTAGGATATCCTATGAATCGAGCTCTAAAGGACCTAAAGTCTAACTTGTCCGCTTGTTGTCTTTTGACATGAGCCGGACAACCCCAAATTCTGAGATGACTCAGACTTGGTTTCTTACCATGCCATATCTCATACGGTGTGGTAGGAACGGTTTTAGAGGGAACCCTATTCAGTAAATATATTGAAGTTAACAATGAAGTGTCCCCAAAGAAAATCAGGGAAGGTCTGTGAAGCTCATCATGGATCGGACCATATCCAATAGAGTCCGATTTCTCCGTTCTGAAACCCGTTGAGTTGAGGTGTTCCTGGTGGAGTCCATTGAGAGACTATGCCATTTTCCTTAAGATAGTCTAGGAATTCCCGGCTAAGGTATTCACCTCCTCGATCTGATCGAAGAACCTTAATGGGTTTTCCAGTTTGTTTTTCTACTTCATGTCTGAATTCTTTGAACTTTTCAAAAGCTTCAGACTTATGTCTCATAAGATACACATACCCATACCTAGACAGATCATCGGTAAAGGTAATGAAGTAGACAAAATTGCCTCTAGCCGGCACATCAAATGGGCCGCACACATCAGTATGTACTAGGGCAAGGAGATCTGTGGCCCTCTCCCCATGTCCAACAAAAGGGAGTTTAGTCATTTTGCCTTGAAGACAAGATTCACAAGTTGGATATGACTCGAAAGTCAATGGACTCAATAGCCCATTTTTCTCCAATTTGTTAATCCTATCTTCTGCTATATGACCTAATCTCAGGTGCCATAGATATCTATCATTTGGACTATCCCTAGGTCGTTTGGCATTCACGTTTTGCTCGATAGTTAAAAATAGGTACATCAATATGTAACTGATAAAGACCATTAATAAGGAAACCATTTGCAATTTTATTTCTTTCATAAAGAATGTTACAATGGTCCTTAAAGAAGGTGAATCACATAGCCTTCTTGTGCTAAGCATGAAACAGAAATCAAATTCCTGCTAGCTGCAGGCACATAATAACAGTCTTTTAAAACTAAGTCTAAACCAGATGGTAATCGAAGAGGGTATGTTTCCCACGGCTACTGCAGCAACTCTTGCTCCATTACCGATGCGTAGGATCATGTCTCCATCCCTCAGCCTCCTGCTATCCTCAAGACCCTGCATAGAAGTGCACAGATGAGCACTAGAACCAGAGTCAAGCACCCAACTGGATGCAGAAGAAACCGTAAGGTTAGACTCAATAACGAGCATACCTCCAGAAGGACCTTCCTTCTTGTTCTTCAGGGTGGCCAGGTAAGTAGGGCAGTTCCGCTTCCAATGGCCGTCGCTGTTGCAATGGAAACACTTTCCTTTGCCATCGACCTTCTTCTTCGGTTCTGCCTTCTTCTTCTTTGATCCTTCCACCTTTTGCTTTTTCACAGACTTCTTTTTCTTTCCATAAGACTTTCTTTTGGAAGAAGTCCGTTCCTTAGCAAGAACTGAGCCTTTAGAACCTTTCATAGAAAGCTCAGCGGTAACCAGCATATTCATTAACTTCGGCCAAGGAATTTTGAAGTTTATGCATGTGGTAATTCATGATGAATTGCCCATATGCATCAGTCAAGGATTGCAGAATAATATCATTCTGCAGATCCAAGTCCAACTTCACACCGAGCTTCTCAAGCTCTTCCATGTCCTTGATCATCATCAGACAGTGATCTTGGACTGACTGCCCATCACGCATCTTAGCCTTAAAAAGTCATTTCGTGACTTGATACTTGGCTGCGCGACTCTGTTCACCAAACATCTCCTGCAGGTGAGCCAACATTTGGCGAGCAGTCCCGATATCTTCATGTTGGCGCTGGAGCTCATCAGACATCGAGCCCAACATGTAGTATCTGGCCTTATTATCTTCGTCTATCCATTTTTCCAGAGACGCTCTCTGTTCAGTGGATGGACGAGCTGGTAAGGTGGGAGGGTCCTGGTCCAATACATGGGTTAACTTCTCGAAACCCAAAATGATTTTGTAGTTCCTGAGCCAATCTTTATAATTGGGTCCGGTCAGTCTATGTGTGTCTCAGGATACGTGCCAATGGGTTGGATGCAGACATTTTCCTATAGAGAGTCAAAGATTCTAGTTAGATACTTGTAATTATGACTTGACCAATTTGTTTAGAAATTTTATTTTTAAACAAATTAGCTTCCCACTATTTTCTCGGATCCCTACACTCCCTCTGTAGAGATGCAAAAATCTCCACGATTATTGATTTCTAGTGGGTGGTGCGGTCTCACCAACTGACTCATCACCTCACCTAACAGTTATTGGTGATGGGTTAGCCAATGAGTGAACAACTCTTGTTCAATGATTCTCTAATCATGGTGCACCCAAACTTGGTCTCTAATTCATGAATCTCACCGTATCCAAAATATTGATCCACTCCTTAGTTAAGTCAGACCCACCATTTGCATAGACTGGATTCCTAATTGAGTCTCTCACCGTATCCAGAATATTGAGCCCAACTCATCCTCCAGCCCATAGCATCCAATGCCTAATAGACATGGTTGCGTCTTCCCAGTGCAACTGAGCCACTGTATCTAGCCGAGAACAATCAACCCCGGGAAGAGCCCGCACATCTACAATGGTGGAAGACCTCAGACTTAATCTTTTCTTAGGGAGAATTGATTCAGGTCTCATTAAACTAGACTTGACATAGTCATAACAATTATGACTAACCTAGTGGCATGGGTTAGCTCGGATTATTGACCACCTCAGATCAGAACTGAGTCAACAGATATGGCCAGGTAAGTGAGACCGGTGGAAGGGAATATGCCATTAACTCGACAAGAATGCATTCAGAGTCGAGTAGCTCTCAATTAAAAACCAGTCGGTCGTATCTGTGCCAAACTTACCTTAGACACCAAATTATTGAGCCAGAACCAATTGGGTTAGCCTACAATCCAGACTCTAACCTCTGAGCCTAATTAGGTCTTAGCTTGATCGATCACTCACGTGACTCGATCTTGACCCAGACTTAATCCTATTAGGCTGGTCAATTTAAGCATTGTTGATCCCATCTAACCAACTCTTGATTCGGTTTGATCAACCGCTTAGACCTAATTGAGCTACCCAAGCCCGAACCCAGTATTATGAATATGTCTTAGATCTAAAAATTCTCAATTTTAGATCTAATTAATATTTCATAATCTTAATTCTTAATTAAGTTTAGGGTTCATAAAATAAAATATGCACAATAAATCCTAGGATTTCAGGATCTAGGGTTTTGCAGAAAGTAAGTTTTGGAATTTCTGATTAAGGACGAACGTACAGCACCCCTACACATCATAAAAATACCCATCGAATAGGAGGAGAGGGCCTTTAAGTCCTTCTTTATTCTTATGATCGGACGGCCAAGAGGGAACACCTTAATCAGGAAAATACAACTAATCTATAAAAACTAATTAGATCTATATCATATATCTCATATAAAAAAAATAGATCTAATTAAAATGGCATATTTTGTATATATCATATATATCATGCTTGCATAATTTTTAGACCAAAATTATCTCATAATTATATAAATTTAAATTTGATCTTATCAAATAAAATTTAATCTAGACCTATTTGCAGAACTATTCTACAACTTGTCTAAACATGCAATTATCATATCTCATATGAACAAATTAAATTTAATTTATTTTCTATTTTTAGATCTAATTATAATATTTATAATATCAAAAAATAAAAAATAAATATATTTAAAAATTATATTTAATCAAATAAAAAATATGATTATACTAGACAATACATAGAATAATTCTATACCTAGTCCAGTTATGTATCTCATACATATTAGATCTAGATTAATTAATTTTAATTTTTTATTTTTCTAATTTTAGATCTAATCATATCTCATGTGATATTTAAAATTACTAATTAATTAAATTAAATTATATCTAAATAAATTTTATAAGAACCTGGCTCTGATACCAGTTGAAGGAGAATCCTGATTTCCCAGGTCAGGTTCGTTCAGATCTAATTGGATCGAGAGGCATATTTCAAAAAAAATACCTTTTAGATCTTAATCAGATCAGATACTTTTCAGATCTAATTTTATGATCTGATAAATAAATAAATTAAATTAAATTAATTCTAAATTAATTTTATCTTGATTTTGGGTAATCAGATTATCCATTGATGATCCAACCGAAGCCCTGAGGTTCTAGATCTAGCCACGCAAGCACCTGGCCTCTACCGGTATCCACTCAGGTTGGATATGGAGATCTTCTCCTTTTTTTTATTTTTTTCATAAATTAGATCTAGATCTAATTTAAAAAATCTTCAAAATTTCTTCTGAAGATCACCCGTCGTCTCTGCAGCAGTGCTGCCTTCTTCCTTTTTCATCAGCCTTTTTTTGCCTGACTCGCACTAATCTGAAGGCCCAATTTCTTGGGCATGGAGAGGAGGGAGAGGGCCAAATGGTGGCATGGAGAAGGGAGAGCGGCAGCCTTGGGGTTTGGCTTGGAGGAGAAGAAGTCAAAAGTGGGTGTAGATAGAGTCTTTTTATAGACTCTACTGCTCCATGCAGTGCTACATCACCCCGGCTAATCACGTTGCTTCGTGCAATCAGATCTAAGTCTGATTGGTGGCATGACATCATCTGATCCAATCAGATGAGAGACCCATAGATTCATCCTAAGGTGGTGCTTAAGACTGGTCAAAGTCTATACGTGAGGGTCACCTAGTTTGAATCCATGAAGCAATCTGAAGTCCCATCCGCATGGGACTCCAGCATCCCTATCCATAGGCGCACGCCATCCTAGTTGTGCGCCCCCTTCTTTCCAATTTTCAGAGAGGGGACAAACCCCTATCTACTCTCCAATAAGTGCATGACACATGGGCAAATGTCCAGGGGTCAAAGGTCAATGTTTGACCAAGACAAAGTATAAGAATTGCAGGTGATGAAAAATGGCAG
Organism: Cocos nucifera; assembly: GCA_006176705.1. NCBI lineage: Eukaryota > Viridiplantae > Streptophyta > Magnoliopsida > Arecales > Arecaceae > Cocos > Cocos nucifera. The sequence continues at coordinate 40,643 of QRFJ01004272.1, read as the reverse complement.
GTGTTGTCTCAAATTTATCTCATAAATTAAAACAACCCTTTTCTGACTTGGACAAGCTTCAGTCAGGCCAGGTAAAGGTACTTGAGTGAGCACAAACTCATTTGGCTCAGTTGAGACAACTTTTATGATAGAAAAAGGAGAACGTTAGGCTTAATCGTGTGCTAGCACGATTTTCTTGAACCTAATTGAATCATATTCAAATCAATTAAACTGGGTTAGTCCAATTGATGATATCCAAATCTAAACCCTTATTTGTGTGATCCAGTTAGGTTCAGTTCTATATGGTAATAGGATATGCAGTGATCTCCATCATCAACATCATCGAAACTCCTTTTGATGGATCAGAACTCTTCTGAATCAAACAACTTAGAATGATCAATCATCTAAATCATTCTAATTGCTCCCAAAATCCATCAGTGACACCTAGCAGCATATGGTGGCAACCCATCAAAACTAAAAATGAATCTCTCGGTGTAGTTACTTGTGCGATTAAGTTCTTCTATCTTAAACCTCGATCAGATTAGTGTTAAGGTGAACTCGTCAAATCCTAATTTCTATCTTATGATTTAATCATTTGATTCAAGTCCGATGTGAAAACCTTAATAGTAACTCTTTCTATTATTTCACTCTCTGCCATGGCCATGGGGTTATGAACTTGATTCTCATGATCATCATAGGGCTGCTCCTCATCCATTGAGGTAGATAGATTCCATCTTGGTGCAATCCAATTCCTACAATGAACATGCTATAGCCAACATACACCTCAGGATTTTGAATGGCTAGGAGACCGAGTCATGGTGTAGTCAAACTATAACACCCTCAGGATGAACTGTCGATGCACCTTAGGTTAAAAAACCAGATACACCACTACAGCATCGAGTCAGTCATCGATGAGAAGATAGACTTCCTTATGACTACTCGAGGTGGTTATGCTTATTGCCCTCGTTCTCTAACGAGTACCTGTATTCTCGCTCCGGTGTCTCTGCACCATTGACATAAGACTCATCTACTACAAAGAAGCAATTGTACACTAATCTTCTGGATCAATCACCATCCTCATGATGATCCTATGGTCAGGAGAATTTTATGAGTTAATAAATGAAAATTCATGTCTTAAATTTTCAACTCTTGAAAATATGAATTATCATTACCATTAAGTCAAGGGATATATTACAGACACTAAATATACTTATGTGATAGAAAATAATATATTTTATTATTTATAATCAAAATTATAATTTTGCTCTTAAAAGTGTGTTACAAGTGTCAGCCAATTCTGGCTTCTAGGGCACACATATCTAACAATTTCATGTGCCACAAATTCTTTGTGCATGAAATACTTCCCACGTACAAAAGAGAGACTCTCTAGCATGTGGGATTCAGGTATGTGGCACCCAATCTGAAGTCCAATCAATCTAAGTTAATCCAATTTAAGACCAAATCCTATTTGGCTCAAATCGGATCTAAATTAGCCCAAATCGTAAGCCGATTCGAATCCAACTCGAAACTAGGTGCTAGGATTTGCTATATGTGCTAGCATGTTCATCTTGCAAACATGGTCTAATCCAATTAGACCCTTAATCAATTTTCTTTGTGTGTGACCCATTAGGTTTCACATCTAACCAGCAGTGAGTCTAGGTGTGATTTGACCTAATCTGGTTAGAACTCAACCAAACCAATTTAGGTCAAAACTAGCCAACCTAATTTGACTTAATTTAGAATACTTTCTAATTTAATAATCTAATTAAAATTTTAATTTGATCAAACCGACAAGACATGATTGACGTCTAGAAATGTATCATGACTACCCAGAAGATGTAAAATTTTGATGAAAATACCAGAAATATCCTTCAGTGAAAATTACCATGCAACTAGATCCTTCGATCTCCCTGCATCCTGAACATGACTCTGGGTATGGAAATATGTCAACCCCAATATCATATTCATTTCTCTTTCAATCTTATGATGATGATTCATTTATTACAAACCATTTCTAATTTTTCATCATGCTTTGATCAAAGTCTTCCTGAATCATCATTTGTTTGGAGCAGGTAGGATGCTATTTCCTCTTACTAGGAGAGATTGATTCTATGTTAACCTACTCACAACCTTCATATATATAATCTACCATATCTAGATGATCCCGTACATAACAGAGTCATGAATGAGTATGAACCAAAATATGGATTTATAAATATAAGATTCTATGGTAGTTTCAGATCAAAGGATTACATGCACAAATTTCACTATGAGAACCATCTATTGACATGTAGATTAGACTCCATTAGATATTCTCGATTTGGATCAATTCAGTGAACTCATTCTTTAATGAGCACCCACATTCTTGTATTAGTATCATACACAAGTTATTGTGAGATTAATCATCCTCTCAATCGAGCATACAAAGAATGTGCTAGTCTTACCAAAAAACATTGATCCCTAACTCAATGTCCCATCGATTAGAAATATTTAAATTAGGATTTTAAGGTTTTAGGTCTCACTGATATGTTCTCATCATAATCCTAAAACTATAGCCCTAATTTATAGGGTTCATCATAATCTTAAATAATTAATAAGTCACTGCATATGATGAAATAAATGCCTTTATTTATTAAAAATATCATTACATGAGTCTGAAAGACAAAGAACATCCCAAAAAATTAATTGGCTTAAGGGCATATTCCTTTCAATCTACCACTTGCACTAAAGCCAATCATTCTTATATTTTAATCCCATACTATCAAGGTGGCGATCAAATAGTTGCAGTGGTAAAGCCTTAGTGAATGGGTCTGCTATGTTGTTCTTTGTGTCCACTCGTTCTATGACTATAATTTGTCTTTCAATAATTTCTCGAACGAGATGGAAGCATCTTAGAATGTGTTTGGATTTATGATGAGACCTTGGTTCCTTTGCTTGAGCTACAGCTCGAGTATTATCACAGTAAAGAGGTACTGGATTCTCAATTTCAAGAATAACTTCCAATTCAGTGATGAACTTCTTCATCCAGACAGCTTCCATGGTGGCTTCACTTACAGCTATGTATTCTGCTTCAATGGTTGAGTCAGCTACAGTTGGCTGCTTAGTACTTTTTCAATTTATTGCTCCACCATTCAGAGTAAAGACATATCCTGAAATAGATTTGCTATCATCTGGGTTTGATTAAAAACTAGAATCAGAATATGCTTCTAATTTAAGATCAGAACCATCATATACTAGAAAAATATCTTTAGTCCTTCTTAAGTACTTAAGAATATTTTTCACAGCTTTCCAATGATCCTCTCCTAGATCAGCTTGAAATCTACTTGCAATGCCTAAAGCATAAGCAACATCAGGCCTTGTACATAACATGGCATACATTATTGATCCAACAGCCGAAGCATAAGGAATAGAACTCATTCTATTTCTCTCTTCAGGTGTCTTTGGAGACATCTTTTTAGAGAGATGTATGCCTTGACTCATGGGTAAATAACCTCTTTTACTCCCATCCATACTAAAATCTTTTCAGTATTAAGTCAATGTACCTAGATTGGGACAAGCCTAGCATCCTCTTAGATCTATCTCTATAGATCTTTATTCCTAGTATATAGGATGCTTCTCCCAAATCTTTCATGGAAAAACTTATTTGATAGCCATAATTTGACTGATTGCAACATTGGAATATCATTTTCCAATGAGAGTATGTCATCTACATACAGAACCAAGAAGACTATGGTTCTCCCACTAGTTTTCTTGTACACACATGGTTCATCAACATTCTTGATAAAACCAAACTCTTTTACTGTTTCATCAAAATGGATGTTCCAACTCCTTGATGCTTGCTTTAATCCATAAATGGATCTCTTAAGCTTGCATACCTGATTTGGTCTCTCATTTGACTCAAATCCCTCTGGCTGTGACATATAGACCTCCTCCTCAAGGAAACCATTAAGGAAGGCAGTCTTTACATCCATTTGCCATATTTCATAGTCGTGGTATGCTGCTATGGCAAGCATAATCCGAATAGATTTGAGCATGGCAATAGGTGAAAATGTTTCATCATAATCAATCCCCTATTTTTGCCTAAAACCCTTAGCCACCAATTTGGCCTTATAGGTTTCAATTTGACCATCAGCTCCAATCTTTTTCTTAAAAATCCATTTGCATCCAATAGGGTTTATATCCTCTGGTGCATCCACCAAAGTCCATACTTTGTTGGTGTGCATGGATTCCATTTCATGCTCCAATCTTTTTCTTAAAAATCCATTTTCATCCAATAGGATTTATATCCTCTGGTGCATCCACCAAAGTCCATACTTTGTTGGTGTGCATGGAGTCCATTTCGGATTGCATGGCAGCCAGCCATTTGTCAGAGTCCTTACTTTTGACTGCTTCCATATAGGTCAGAGGTTCATCATTCTCAATGACTTGGGCTTCATTGTTCTCAATAATGAATCCATACCTCATAGGTGTATTTCGTACTCTTTTAGACCTATGGATAGGAGTTATGTGTTCTGGTTCTTTTATGTGATTATTTGATTGAGAAATTTCTATTTATTTTTCTTGAACTTCACTAAGTTCAATATTTCTGCCACTGCCCTTTTCTAGGATAAATTCTTTTTTCATGAAAGTGGCATGCCTACTTACAAATACCTTTTGTTCAGTAGGATGATAGAATAAATATCTTATACTATCTCTAGGATATCCGATAAATAGACATCTGTCTGATCTAGCATCAAGCTTATGTCCAAAATTTCTTTTGACATATGCTGGAACAACCCCATATCTTAAGAATACTTAAGATTAGGTTTTTCTTACTTCTCCATATCTCATATGGAGTACTAGATACAGATTTAGAAGGTAACTCTATTCAAGATGTAAATTTTGCAGTCTCCAGGGCATGACCCTAGAAGAAAATAGGTAATTCAGTGAAGCACATCATGGACCATACCATATCTAATAAGGTATGATTTTTTCTTTTGACTACACCATTTAATTGCATGGTGTATAAGAGGTGTCCATTCAGAGAGAATCCCTTTAACTTTAAGATAGTCTAGAAACTCACTAGATAAGTATTCTCCTCCCGATCAGATCGAAAGGATTTTTATACATTGTCCAGTTTGTTTTTTCGACCATACTTTGATACTCTTTAAATTTATCAAAGGCTTCTGAATTTGTGTTTCATAAGATACACATATCCAAACCTAGATAAATCATCAGTGAATGTTATAAAATAAGAGTATCCTCCTCTAGCTTGAGTTGTCATAGGACCACATACATCCGTATGTACAAGTCCTAATAACTTCTTTTGTCCTTTCTCCATGTCCACTAAATGGAGTCTTCGTCATTTTACCCATGAGGCAAATGATTCACAAGTTCGTAATGATTCATAATCAAAAAGATCCAAAGAATCTTTTTCTTTGTATAACTTGTTAATCCTAGCCTCACTAATATGACCTAATCGACAATGCCAAAGTAAAGTATTATTTATGTCATCTCTCTTATATTTTCTATTTTCATCAATATGAAATATATTGTCATCCAAACATAGAGTCAACAAACCATTGCTAAATATGCCAAAACAAATATTTTCATTAGAATATTTGATCGAGCAACCTTTGCTCGTTACATTAAGACTATAACCTTGTTTTAATAACAAGGGTATAGATATAATATTTCTAATGAATCTTAGGCATATAATAATAATTTGTAAGCTCTAAGATCTTCCTAGAAGGTAACTTCAATATATTTGTCCCTCTACAGCTTCTTGCATGGATAGACACTCCTCCAGCTCCAGCGCCATAGAGCTTGAAATTCATCTTTCTTCAAACTCTTAATTTTCTATAGCCCCTGCAAAGATTTGCAGATATTAAAACCACAGTCGGTATCTAATACCCAAGAGTTTGAAATGAAAGAATTTAATGATAATATAGTATGTATCTCATACATATCTTTTGGTACATTATTTGTACACCAGACTTCATGGTTGCAAGGTTGCGAGCCTTGCAATTCCCTCTACAATTCTTCTTCCAATGATCCTATTTTGCCACAATGTGAAAATAGGTCATTTGTCTGGAAGACCTTCTTCCCCTTTTTCTTCTTATTTATACCACCTTTAGGGTTCAACCTTTTTCTTTGAACCCTTTTTGCCTGCCTTCTTCTTGGAGATCCCATCCACAAGAAGAAGAGGAGCCTTATCCTTCTTGATATGGCTTTCTACTGTCTTGAGCATATTTAACAGCTCAGGCAAGGAAGAATTCAGTTTGTTCATGTGATAGTTTATGATAAACTGAGAAAATGATTCAGGAGTGATTGCAGGATCAAATCCTGACTTAACTCTCCATCCATAACAAAACCTAATTGACTTAATCGAGTGATTAGGTCAATTACCATCAAAACATGATTTTGTATGGATGTTCCTTCTATCATTCTTGCACATGAAATAATTACTTAGATATCTCATATCTAGCAGTTCTACTATGCTCTCCATAAAGCTCTTTTAGATTGAGCAATATGGATTGAGTGTCCATGCCATCATGCTGCCTCTGTAATTCATTACTTCATAGAGGCAAGTATGATGCATTTGACAGTAAGAGAATCATTTTGCCACATCTTGTATGTGGACTTATCTTCATCTATGGCATCATTTTCCCTAATAGGCTTTAGGATCAGGGGCATCAAGAAATATAGGAGAGTTTTTCTTGACTGAGTACTATTTTTAGGTTTCTCATTCAGTCCACATAATTTTGATCAGTCAATTTATTTGAATCCAAAATTGAACGTAATGAAAGTGAAGAAGCCATTTAATCTACATAATAAAGAACAATACATAAGCAAACAACTCATGATGACAAACATAATTAAATTAGAATTTTAATTTAATTATGTCTCTCATTAATAAAAAAATCATAACCCTCTAATTGATTTTCTTAGTGAGAATAAGATCCTAATTCCTTATAAAAGGTCTTGTGGTTGCACAACAAACCTATTATAAGTTCAAAGGTAGGAAACTCTTTCCAATTGCATTTTATGCAACTCTCAAAAAAAAACTTTTGCCTCTAAAACATTAATAGCCTTGTGTTAGCACAACAAAACTTTAATATTTTAGTTTAAGTAGAATCCTTCATTTCTATACAGTCAAAATGAAAATATAACTACTTTTGTGGTTACACAACAAAGTAGTATATTCAAAATGCTGTAAGCATCTCAATGCACTAGATTAATATTACATCATTTCCCCATGATAGATCTTGTGGTTACACAATAAAACTAATATGGTTCTGGACATAATAAGAACCTAGTATGAAGGAAAGGCCTTAATGTAGTGAATATAATACTAAGCATTTCAATCTAAAATTAAATTAATCGAATCGGCTAGGTAAGTGGGAGAGAAAGTGGGAGTCCTTCCATTGCTTTTCTTAGACACCAATAAATTGGTCAGGTTAGACAACAGGAACCAATTAAAAAACTACGTTCTCTTTATCCAATCATGAACCATTTATCCTAGACACCGATTGATCAATTAGATATCCCGACTGATTCAGCTATAGATTAATTACACTACAACTTATAATATAATTTTAAAGAAGGATTTAAAAGGTCTCGATGCATATTTTAAATCAAACTAAATGCATAAAAGCATCAATTATGATAAAATATATATTAACATGTAATTATTCTAGGACAATCACCATCATACATAGTGAATACTTTCTACTATGTCATGGGCAATCCTTTACAAAATTATATATACATCATAATCTTATTATGATAAATAAGAATATGATCTCATCATATTAAATAACATGTTAATAAAAGGATTGTATCATATTTTTCATTTATGCTATTATATTATAAGCAAAGTATTATATGATTTAACCTAATAAGGCTTGCTCTGATACCACTGATAGGATTGGTGTACAGGGTGGAAGCATGGATTTCAAAGCAAAATTATGAAATCATACAAACCAAACCCGAACCCTAGGACCACCTTATTAGCAATTAAATCATATAACATGCATACGTAATATAAAAGAAAGTATTAGAACATACCTCTTATCGCTAAACCCTAAATTGTTCCTAATTGCCGGCAGCAGTCCGTCAGGGGTTCCACCAGGTGCCCACGTGTTCACCCTCCAACGTTGATCCACACAGAGACTTGATCAAGACACCAGCACCTCTGATTTATATAATTAGAGTTCTAATAATAAGAACTTTAATTAAATGGGCAAGACCTTCTTAATCTTTATGTCACCTTCCTTACCTCTCCATACAGAGACTTGATCAAGACACCAGCACCACTAATTTATATAATTCCCTTGTCTCTTAATAAGAACTTTAATTAAAAATGGGCTAGACCTTCTTTAGCCTTTATGTCACCTTCCTTGCCTCTCCTTATCTCTCTTTCTTTTTCTTTTGTCTTCTTAATTTCTCTTCCTAATCTCTTATTCTTATAAGGACAAGGTCTAGACAAGAGAAAGAAAGAAATAAAATTGGACAAAAAAAAACTCTTGTAAGAAAGAAAGATATTTTACACACCCTCAGACTCATGGTGTGCACCCCTATTTATAATGTACGTAGGGTTGCCAACAAAAATTCTCACGCCCTTTCCTCATTAATATCTCACACCCCATCAGCCATTCTCACACCTCATCAGTAAATAGCAAGATCTAGACTTAGTCCAAGAGGTGCCTTAAAGCAGAAGGACTCTTGGACTAATTCTACGTAAGTTATTTACGAAGAGTCGCAATATTTCATCTTTGGTGCCACCTTTTTCATCCATTAGATCATGAAAAAGGCCATCCAATGGCTCTAAAAATGGATGCCCATTTAACAAGAAGGTGTGGAGATAATCTTTGAAGAGTCAAAGTCCCATGAGACTTTGACTGAGTCCAAGAGGCATCAAGGAGGAGTAGGCGGCATGGAGTCTTCGATGGCAAGGGATATTGGGCAACAAAAATCCCTTCTCAAAATAATAATAAAGTATTTCATCTGTAGAAGAACTCTTCTATGCCCCATATCTGATGTTCATGCTAATATAAAAGATTATGTGACATAACAAAATGAAAAATGTCAAAAAAGGTTGGCGCCAACTAATTTCATGCGCCACAAATCCTTTGTGCATGAAATACTTTCCACGTGCAAGAGAGAGACTCTCTGGCACATGGGATTCAGGTATGTGGCACCCAATCTAAAGCCCAATCAATCTAGATTAATTCAATTCAAGATCAAATCCTATTTGGCTCCAATCGGATCTAAATTAGCCCAAATCAGAAGCCGATTCGAATCCAACTCGAAACCAGGTGCTAGGGTTTGCTACATGTGCTAGCATGTTCATCTTGCAATAATGGTCTAATCTAATTAGACCCTTAATCAATTCTCTTTGTGTGTGACCCTTTGGATTTCACATCTAATCAGTAGTGAGTCTGGATGAGATTTGACCTAATCTGGTAAGAACTCAACTAAACCGATTTAGGTCAAAACTAGCCAACCCAATTTGACTTAATTTAGAACACTTTCTAATTTAATAATTAAATTAAAATTTTAATTTAATCAAATCCATAAGATATGATTGATGTCTAGTAATGTATCATGACTACCTGAAAGATGTAAAATTTTGATGAAAAAATCAAAAATATCCTTCAGTAAAAATTACCATGCAACTAGATCCTTCGATCTTCCTGCATCCTGAATATGACTCTGGGTATAGAAATATGTCAACCCCAATATCATATTCATTTCTCTTTCAATCTTATGATGATGATTCATTTATTAGAAATCATTTCTAATTTTTCATCATGCTTTGATCAAAGTCTTCCTGAATCATCATTTGTTTGAAGCAGGTAGGATGCTATTTCCTTTTACCAGGAGAGATTGATTCCATGTTAACCTACTCACAACCTTCATATATATAATCTACCATATTCAGATCATCCCGTACATAACAGAGTCATGAATTAGTATGTGCCAAAATATGGATTTATATATATAAGATTCTATGGTAGTTTCAGGTCAAAGAATTACATGCACAAATTCCACTATGAGAACCATCTATTGATATGTAGATAAGACTCCATTAGATATTCTCGATTTAGATAAATTCAATGAATTCATTCTCTAATGGGCACCCACTTTCTTGTATTAGTATCATACACAAGTTATTGTGAGATCAATCACCCTCTCAATCGAGCATACAAAGAATGTGCTAGTCTTATCAAAAAACATTGATCCCTAACTCAATGTCCCATCGATTAGGAATATTTAAATTAGGGTTTTAAGATTTTAGGTCTCACTGGTATGATCTCATCATAATCCTAAAACCATAGCCCTAATTTATAGGATTCATCATATCTTAAATAATTAATAAGTCACGGCATATGATGAAATAAATGCCTTTATTTATTAAAAATGTCATTACATGAGTCTGGAAGACAAAGAACATCCCAAAAAATTAATTGGCTTGAAGGCATATTCCTTTCAGAAGATGCTTCATAGGAGGAGAAGTCCATCTACAAGATGTGGCAAAATGATAGTACGACTGTTAGGTATACCATGTTGGCCTCCATAAATAATGAATTATAGAGGCAAGATGAAAGTTTGGATGCTTCTTCCATATTGCTTAATCTAAAAGAGCTTTTTGGAGAACAGAGCTGGATTGCTAGGTATGAATTATCTATGTAGTTATTCAGGGCTCGTATGACTGAGGGAACTCTAGTTCAAAATCATGTACTCAAACTAATTAACTTAATCACTAGATTGGATCAATTAGGTGTTACCATGGATGTAGAGCTCAGTCAGGATCTCATACTATAGTCTCTCCCAAACTTCTTCTCCTAGTTTGTTATGAATTATTACATGAACAAACTAGATACTACCTTGCCAGAGCTACTAAATATATTAAAAGTAGCAGAAAATCACATCAAGAAAGAGAAAGATCTACTTCTATTATGGATAAGAAAAAGACTGGCAAGAAGGGTTCAAAGAAGAAAAGAAATAAGTTGAACCCTAAGAGAAGCACATTCAAGAAGAAGGCAAAGAATATCCCTACAAACATGACATGTTATCATTACGATAAGATGGGACATTGGAAGAAGAATTACAGAAGTTATCTTGCAAAGATAAAGGAAAATGCAGCACAAAAGGGTATGTATATGATACATATAGCATTTTCATTAAGTTTTTCAGCCAATAATTTATGGGTATTGGATACCGCATGTGGTTCTCATATCTGTAATACTTTGCAGGGGCTATAGAGAATTAGAGGATTGAATAACGATGAGTTCAAGCTATTCGGTGCTAGTGGAGAATCTATCTCTGTTGAAGTTGTGAAAACTTACCTACTGAAGCTACCGACCGGAAGAACTCTCAAATTGGAAGAATGTTATTATATGCCCAATGTAATTAAAAATACTGTATCTATACCTCTTTTGATAAAAGTTGGATATCAAATAAAATTTATGAGCACAGGTAGCTCTAATTTCCATGCAAATGAATTTGTTTCAATGGACATTTTAATAATGATCTTCTAATTTTGTACTTAATGAAAATATATTTCATATTGACAAGAATAAGAAAAGAAAGAGAGAAGACATTAATATGTCATTTCTCTGGTATTGTCATCTTGGTCATATTAGCGATTCAAGAATAAATAGGTTATACAAAGAGAAATTCTTTGAACCCTATGATTATGAATCATATGGGATTTGTTAATCTTGCCTTATGGAAAAAATGACCAAGTCTCCATTTTCAGGACATGGAGAAAAAGCAAAAGAGTTATTGGCATTAGTACATTCAGAAGTATGTGGGCTAATGACAACTCAAGCTAGAGAAAGATGTTCCTATTTTATCATTTTTGCTGATGATTTATCAAGATATGGATATGTGTATCTTATGAAAAACAAGTCTGAGGCTTTTGATAAATTTAAGAATATCAGAAGATGATCGAAGAATAAACTAAAAGAAGTATTAAAGTCCTTCGATCTGATTGAGGTGGCAAATACTTATTCAGTGAGTTTCTTGATCATCTTAAAGATAAAGGGATTCTCTCTGAATGGACATCTTCTTATATGCCATATTTAAATGGTGTAGCAGAAAGAAGGAATTGTACACTTATAAAAATGGTACGATCCATGACGTGCCATGCTGATCTTTCAATATCTTTCTGAGGGTATGTTCTAGAAACTGCTGCTTATATTCTTAACAGGATGCCTTCTAAGTCTGTTCCTAGCACTCCATATGAATTATGGAATGAAAGAAAGCCTAAAATTAAGCATCTTAAGATATGGGGCTGTCCTGCTTATGTCAGAAATAATTTTGGACATATGCTAAGTGCAAGATCAGATAAATATTTATTTGTAGGATATCCTAAGAAAACTAAAGGATATTATTTCTACCATCCTACTAAACAAAATATAATTGCTAGTAGGCATGCCATATTCTTAGAAAAAGAATTCATCCAAGAAAGGGGCAGTGGGAGAAATATTGAACTGAAGAAAGTTTAGGACCTATAAACTATTCCAAAAATAATGAATAAAAATAATCAATCAAAAGTACCCAAAGATGAGGTACAACCACTGTAACACCCCACCTCAACTACTAAGCATGGCTACAGTGGCTGAGCTGGGCTCAATTAGCATTTTGTGCTGCAGTTCATAAAGTACCATTAAACTCAGTCAAACTACTAACAACCTGCTTTAAGAATGATTCAATTTATACTTTCACTGATCAACTCAAGCTTTTTAGATAATTCCAGAATTATTTGAAAAACAACACAAGGTGCTATATATATATCATTTCAAGCTTGTTTATACAGTACTAACAAAACATATATAACATTCCTTCTAGGGAAACATTTTCAACACATATTACAAACTAAGTTGGTTCTCTCTCTCTCTCTCACTCTAATTTATACAACTTATACAAATATATATAATCATCCCCAAAGACCCATCTCTCAAAAGTAGAAGCTAACATGGCCAACCTTCGGTAGTGAAAATGCTGATGGGGATACGCAAGATGCAAATACTATACTGGACTATGATCTTTTATGTCTGCAAAGAAAAAGAAAAGAAACATGTAATGAGACTTACGTCCCAGTGAGTAAATAAGCTAGCTAACAGTAGAAAGATAAGAAACTGATTCACTTGAGATCTATCTCATATACACATCAACTGCTAACAACATATTGAAGAAAACTTTTACTTGCTGAATAAAAATGAAACCATGTAATCAATTAATTAACTTAAAGCTGCTACATACCATCTACTATACCTCAACGCACCCCTACCAAGGATAGTTGATACGGCCAATATTATAGAATCAATGAAAACTGTGGAGGTGCTAGCTCAATAAAACAAATAACTGAATACCGCCAACTACACCCTAGTGCACCTCTAGCAAGGATAGTCGATACAGCCTTTATATTGTAGAGCTCCACGTGGGCAAAGTTTCACTATAGAGGTGCTAGCTAAATATTTCTTTTTCATAAGCAATATCATAATTCACCACACAGGTTGATCACTCCTGTGGGTCACCTGCTGAATACCAATTCAATAAAATGCTTTCTACTCAAAACATGCCTTGCTATTCCCTTAAGAATATATATACACACATACCATACATATATATATATAACATGTCAACCATGACAACCACTTCCATTACCAAAGTTGGAATCACATAATCAATGCAACATAACATAAATAATGAATAATTCACTTTCAAAGCATATACCATTAATAGTAAAATTTAGTAAAGAAACACCATTGTTAGATAGAAAACTTACTCACCTTATAATGATTATCCAACCATTCTAGAGCTTGATTCACCCAAAATACTTTTTCAGCCCTCTTCTTCTCCTATAAAATTGATAAACACAATTTAATATAAAATCCTCATGATATCTAAACATGCTTGTATATGCTTCACTTTTATATACTTATTCTTAATCGTACAAACTTTTGCTTTGACTAGACTTCATTTACCCTAGCTTAGGTTCAACAAGACTTTAACAAAACTTCAATTTTTCCACTATTTTCCCTCTTCATAATCTATTTTAAATTTAGTCAACATGAATTCAACTTACTTGCTGAATTATTTCAAGAGGAGTTTCATAACATAAACTATATGGTACTATTTTTCTTCATATTTAAACTTTAAATTCATAACTTGCTTTACCAGAACATCAAAGTTGAAAGAAATACAACCAAGGTTCCCTCTGAATTTAATTTAAGGATCAAAATCCTTACCTCAAATAAGTTATGCACTACTGCCTTCAAAAATTGTTTTCTTTTTCTCCTTGTTCTAGCAATGCCTCTTTCTCAAATCATTTCCTCCCTAAACCTCCTTTACTAGGCTGAATTCTCTTTGATTTTTGACTAAGAGAAGCACTTATTCCCATGCTCTTACCTCTCTAGCATTTTTGTTCTTGCTAAAGAACTAAAACACTTAACAAAGACAATCGATAGCTATCCTTTTGGGAGAGAATTATTTAAGAGAACCATTTGCTAGGTGTCTAATCCCCAAGAAGCCAGCGGGGAGCTTGGCTCCCAAAGTTATTTGTTTATATTAAAATATTGTCCAGCTAACCCTCTTTAAATTATTTTAAAATTTTCACTTGAAAGCTCTCCATTGAAAACTTGCTCTCAAGTTTTATCGTGATTTGGATCGACATCTTAAGTTATGTGTCAACACCCACATACAGGTCAGCCCCTAGATCAACCCTTTTGTTCAAAATAGGTCGTCATCTAGGTCGACCCCTCAAGAAAAAGTGTCGATACTTATCAAATGTAGGTTGACCCCTTCTTATGCCACCACAGATCTTCCTGAAACTGTCTTTCTATTTTTCTATGATAGTATCAACACCTCTTGGAGAAGTGTCGACCCCTTCCCCTGGATTTCAGAAATTTTAGTTTCATATTCTCTTCTTAGCTCTACACAACAATCTTCTTATTTTACTCTTCATTAACTTTAAAATATAAATATAAATAAGAGAATACCCCCTATTTGGAATCAATAAAAATATCAAAAAAATTAAAATCCTTAAGAATAAGATACCAAGATTTGGGTTCTAGTTCAAAATTTTCAAAGTGCGAAACTTTTAAGACCTTCTTGCTTCAGAACAAATAGATTAAAGTATTTTAAAAATTTGTTGAAAATTATTTTGTAGATCACCAACATCTAATGATCAATTATTGCTAATTTTGATTTTCAAAAGATATATATCTTATATAGCCCCCCTTTATAGATGCTAGTTCCCAAACTTAAAAAATTTTCAGGACTTGCAATGATAGATAGTCATAATTTATGTTTAAATAACTTTGACAAGGTAAAATTAATTTAAAGTAGTTTATAATTGAAATTAAGTTGCTTAAATATACCATAAATAAGTTACTATACCACACATACACAAACACAAATCTTAAACTATTATTTGCTGGTTCGAGATGTTACATTTCTCTCCTCCTTTAAAGAATTTTGTCCTGAAATTCAATTACCTTTTGTCTAAAATAGTTGTGGATACTTATTCCTTATTTCATCTTTTCTTTCCCTTGTGGCTTCTTCAGTATTTTGATTCTGCCAACGGACTTTAACTAAAGGTATAATTTTATTATGCAACTGTTTTACTTCTCTATTCATAATTTGCACTGGTCTTTCTGGATAAGATAAATTTTCTTTCAATTCCACTGGTTTGGTCTATAAGACATGTGATGGATTTGGAATATATTTTTGCAGTATAGAAATATGAAATACATTATGAATCTGAGCAAGCTCTGGTGGAAGGGTTAGACGATATGCAATTGGTCCAACACATTCCACTATCTCATAAGGTCCAATATATCTTGGACTTAACTTTCCTTTCTTCCCAAACCGCAATATCCTTTTCCAAGAAGAAACTTTAAGAAATACTCGATCACCAACATGAAAATTTACTTCTCTATGCTTTGGATCTGCGTATTTTCTTTGTCTATCTTGTGCTATTTTTAATTTTTCTCTAATTGATCTAACCTGATCTATGAAGATTTGTACTATTTCTAGTCCCAACAATTTTCTATCTCCTTCCTCATCCCAACATATTGGAGTTCTGCATTTCCTACTGTTGGTGATAAACCTCTCTCCCGCCGAAGTTCAGTCTGATGCTTAGCCTAATGTAACTGATAATCACGAAAGAACTTTGATCAAAAATTCTTCCTCCAACAGCTGAACCCCTCTCGGACTCCTTCAGCAGCCAAACTCCTCCAGCGGTCGAACCCCTCCTAGACTTCTTCAACAGTCGAACTCCTTCAACGGTCGAACCCCTCCTGGACTTCTCCAGCGGCTGAACTTCTTTCGGACTTCTCCTTCAACTGAACTTCTCCCAGACTTCTTCTTCAGCTGAACTTCTCCATCAGTCAAACTCCTTTCAGACGTCTCCATCAGTCGGACTCCTTCTGGACTTTTCTATCAATCGAACTCCAACTAGATTCCTCTAGTGGGTTACTTTTAGATTTCAACTAGCACTCCTGGATGATCCCCTCCAACCATATATTCTTTAGAAGTTCGAACTCCTCTAGAATTGATGTATGTTAAATTTCTTCACCAACCAATGCCTACTTCCTCCGAACTTTGACTATTAAATCTTGACGAATAGGCACATCAAGATAATGGACACCTCTCTCCATAACAAACTCCACGTGGCCTCGAGTGGCCCATTACCGGATGGTTATGGCTATCACTATCAGTCTGCTATAGACGGTGCCTCTCTCTATAACAAACTCCATGTGACCCCCAGTGGCCCACTATCAGACAGTTATGGCTATCACTATTAGTCTTCTATAGGCTCCATCTATAGAAAGGGACCCTCCAGATACGTTTTCTCTAAGCTCTCTTCTCCTTTCCAAAACTTTGCTGAGTTTTTTCCTAAGCACTCCACTTTTGTTGGCCAGAAGAGCTGACTTGATCATCGAATGATCCTGCCGGAGCCACCACCACCGACTCCGAACAAAACTTTATTTTGCAGGTCACTGACGGCGACCTCTTCTTCCTCAACTTCAGCTCGATCCGACGTCAACTAGATTCTACACCAACACCTACCATATAGGGCCTCATATGGTGCTGCACCAATATTAGAATGATAACTATTATTATAGGCAAACTCCATCAATGGCAAATGTTCATCCCAACTATCTGAAAATTCCATAACATACATCTGAAGTATATCTTCTAAGGTCTGTATAATTCTCTCTATCTGCCCCATTAGTTTGTGGATGGAAAGCTGTGCTAAATCTTAATTTAGTACCCAAAGCTTTCTACAATTATAGCCAAAATCGGGATGTAAATCGAGGATCTTTATTTGATACAATAGACATGGGTACTCCATGCCGACTAATAATCTCATCAACTTATAATTTTGCTAGTTTGTCCAAAGTGAAAGTTATCTTACTAGGAAGGAAATGGGCTGATTTAGTTAGTCTATCTACAATCACCCATATTGCATCATTATCCTTTCTAATTTTTGGAAGTCTCAATATAAAGTTCATTATAATATGTTCCCATTTCCATTCAAGAATAAAAAGTGGCTATAATTTTTCAATTGAACTCTAATGTTCAGCTTTAATCTGCTGATAGATCAAACATCTAAATACATATTCAGTTATATCTCTTTTCATGCCATTCCATCAATAATTCTGTCTGATGGTTTTGTACATTTTCGTACTTCTTGGATGTAAAGCATAGGCTGAATAATGGGCTTCCTCCATTATTTGCTTCCTAAGATCCCCTGTCCCTGGCACACATACACGATTTCTAAAATCAAGGTTCCATCCTTTCTAGTTGCAAAATCTGATTGCAATTCACTCAGTATAGCATCTATGATCTTTCTTAATTGAGGATGTTGTGCTTGAGCTTTACATATTTCATCTACCAAGGTAGGTCAAACTTGAAAACTAGCCAATAAGGCTCCAGAGTCTCCCATTACCAATTGAGCATTCAGTGTCCTCAGCTCTACCATCAATGGTAAATACACTGCTTTAATATGAGATAAAATAGTATTTGACTTTTGGCTCAATGCATCAGCCACTACATTAGCTTTCCCAGGATGATACTCAATAGTACAATCATAATCTTTAATTAGCTTAATCCATCTTCTTTATCTCAGATTTAACTCTTTTTGGGTTAGCACATACTTAAAACTCTTATGATCTATAAAGATTTGATATTTCTCTCCATACAAATAATGTCTCCATGTTTTCAAAGCAAATACCATAGTAGCATGTTCTAAATCATGAGTAGGATAATTTAATTCATATGGTCTAAGCTATCGAGAAATATAGGCAATAACCTATTTATGCTACATCAAAACACAACCCAATCCTTTATGAGAAGCATCACTATAAATCACATAACCACCCCCACTGGAAGGAAGAGTGAGTTGAAGGAAAAACCCTATTTCCCAGCACAAAATTGTTCAGATCTAAAGAAATTTTTCAAAAATTTTTTTTCTAAGATCATAATTAGATCTAAGACATCTCAGATCTAATCCTTGAAGATCTGATATTAAGATTAAAATAAAATTAAATCTAATTTAATTTCATAC
The DNA here is from genome assembly GCA_006176705.1 of Cocos nucifera. Lineage (NCBI taxonomy): Eukaryota > Viridiplantae > Streptophyta > Magnoliopsida > Arecales > Arecaceae > Cocos > Cocos nucifera. The sequence continues at coordinate 22,096 of QRFJ01004272.1, read as the reverse complement.
CTTATGTTGGGTAATCAGATTATCTTGTGATGATTCTAATTTGTCCTGAGGTTCTGGAAGGAGCCACGCATGTGCCTAGCCTTTACTAGTATCCACTCAGGCAGGATCTAGACATCTTCTACTCATGAATCTTTTTCCTAAAGATCATATCTAGATCTGATCTAAAGAACCTTCAAAATAATTTGAGAAGGCTGCTTGTCCGTTTCACGAACAGCATCGCGTAGATGCTGAAATCTTCACAATATTAATTGGAACTTCTTCTTAGATTTATTTCCAATCTTTGGCACTTAGAAGAAGGGGAGAGAGAGGACCAGAGAGGGCATGGATGATGGAAGGGGTGACAACCTTTTGGGCATGGGAAATTATTTCTTATGTTGCATCAATATGGCATGAGAAGGCTTTTTATGTTATGCGCCATCTAAGACCCCTAAGTGATCAAGCAACTTGTTTTCTTGATTACTTAGGACTCATACCTGATAAAAAACATCCCAAACCTAGTCTTCAACATGTTTGGTCACCCAAAATACTTCCCAAAGTGGCATGAAGAAAGGATGAGGAGGAGTCCATGGCGCATGGAACTCCTCCCTTCAAGAGTTTGATCCAAATCAAACTCTATCATAACTTAGTCAAAACCTCACCATAAATCACAAAATTTGGCACATCCATAGCATGTCTCAAACCATACCACACATCCAAAAATTAGAGCAAACCAATCTCCAGAGAATTTTTTAGAAGCCTCTGATCTGGTGACCCTTAATTCTCTCAATTAGGTCAATTTTTTATCCTAGTCCAATTTGACTATGAATGGATTTAATTTCTACAATTAATCTGACCTGAACTTATTTTAGTCAGATGAAAATAAATTCATTCAAAATATAGGAATGAGTCAAATCAAATTTGACTCGGTTGTGATGAATTAGAAAGATTATAGAAGGAGAAAGTCAGGCTCAATCATGTGCTAGCATGATTACCTTAAACCTGATTGGATCTAATCCAAATCAACCAAACTGAGTTAGCTCAATTAATGATCACCAGATTCAAACCCTTGTTTGTGTGACCCAGTTAGGTTCAGTTCTGTATGGTAATGGGATATGTCATGATCTCTATCATCGACATCATCGAAACTCCTTTCGATGGATCAGAACTCTTCTGATTCGAACAGCTAGAATGATCGATCATCTAAATCATTCTAATTGCTCCCAAAATCCACCAGTGACACCTAGCAGTATATGGTGGCAACCCATCAGAGCTGAATGCGAACCTCTTGGTGCAGCTACCTGTGTGATTAAGTTCTTCTATCTTGAGCCCCGATCAGATTAGGGTTAAGGTGAACTCGTCAAACCCTAGTCTCTGTCATATGATGTAATCATTCGATTCGAGTCCAATGTGAAAATCTAAATAGAAACTCTTTCTATTATTTCACTCTGCCATGGCCATGGGCTTCAGGACTTGATTCTCATGATCATCATAGGGCTGCTCCTCTACCACCGAGGTAGATAGATCCCATCTTGATGCAATCCAGTTCCTACAATGAACATGCTATAGCCAACATACACCTCAGGGTTCCATATGGCTAGGAGACCGAGTAATGGTGTAGTCAAACTATAACACCCTCAAGGTGAACTGCCGATGCATCTCAGGTCAAAGAACCAGACACACTACTGCAGCATCGAGTCAGTCATTGACGAGAAGGTAGACTTCCTAATGACTACTCGAGGTGGTCACGCTCAGTGCCCTCGTTCTCTAACGAGTACCTGTACTCTCGCTCCGGTGTCTCCACACCGTAGACTCAAGACTCATCTACTAAAGAGAAGCGATCGTACACCAACCTTCCGGATCAATCACCATCCTCGTGATGATCCTATGGTCGGGAGCTGTTTATGAGTTAATAATGATTATTCATGTCTTAAATTTTCAACTCTTGAAAATATGAATTATCATTACCATTAACTCAAAGGATGTATCACAGACACTAAATACACATATGTGATAGAAAATAACCCATTTTATTAATTTATAGTCAAAATTATAATTTTGCCCCTAGAAGTGTATTACAAGTGTCAGCCAATTCTGGCTTCTAGGGCACATATATCTAACAATCTCCCACTTGTCCTAAAGCCAATTGGCTACAAGTCTAAGTCCCATCTTCTCAAGGTGGGCTTCGATCTTCTGCTGGCCCAACGGCTTTGTAAGTGGGTCTGCCACATTATCTGCGGAGTTGAACTCTCTTGACCTCGAACGTAACCTTTCTCAAGGTAATCGCGGATGAGGTGGTATCGCCGCTCAATGTGCTTGGAATTTCTGGTGAGACCTCGGCTCCTTAGCAAGGGCTATGGCGCCATTGTTGTCGCAGTATAGAGGAATGGCATCTGATGGCATTACTCCAATTTCTGCAGCAAACTTCTTGTACCAGAATGCTTCCTTTGCAGCCTCTGATGCAGCTGATATATTCTGCTTCCATGGTGGAATCTGCTATCACAGTTTGCTTGGAACTCTTCCAGCTGACAGCTCCACCATTGCACACAAACAGACTTCCAGATGTCGACTTTCGATCATCTATATCGGACATGAAATCCGAGTCTGTGTATCCCTGGACTTGGAGTTCTCCATTACCAAAGACCAACATCATATCCTTAGTTCTTCTCAAGTACTTAAGGATACATTTCACAGAAGTCCAGTGTTCTTCACCTGGATTTGACTGATATCTGCTTGTGACACTCACAGCATGGGCTATATCAGGTCGTGTACATAGCATGGCATACATGAGGCTCCCTATTGCAGAAGCATAAGGGATCTTGCTCATGCGTTCTATTTCCTCAGGTGTGCTAGGGGCACATCTTCTTGGAAAGATGAATACCATGTCTGAAGGGTATTAATCCCCTCTTAGAGTTTTCCATACTAAACCTCTTTAGTACTTCCTCTATGTACATCTTCTGTGAAAGTCCTAGCATCCTATTCGGTCTATCCCTATAGACCTTAATTCCTAGAATAAAGGATGCTTCACCTAGGTCTTTCATGGAGAATTCCTTAGGACAACCACATCTTGACTGATGTCAACATGGGAATATCATTCCCAATAAGGAGGATGTCATCCACGTACAATACGAGGAAGACAACAGCGCTCCCACTGACCCTTTTGAAAACACATGGTTCCTCTTCATTTTTGATGAAACCAAACTTTTTGATCACATCATTGAAACGAGTGTTCCAGCTCCGAGATGCTTGCTTAAGTCCATATATGGACCTTTGCAGCTTGCAAACCTTGTGATCAGTATCACTGGATGTGAAACCTAGCGGCTGTTCCATATAGATATCTTCCTCAAGATATCCATTTAGGAATGCCGTTTTCACGTCCATTTGCCATATTTCATAATCGAAATAGGCTGCAACAGCAAGCAATGTGCGGATGGATTTTAGCATAGCTACTGGGGAAAAGGTATCCTGATAGTCAATGCCTTCGCACGTTGACTATAACCTTTTGCCACTAGTCTAGCCTTGAATGTCTCCACATTCCCATCTGCACCAATCTTTCTCTTGAAGATCCATTTACACCCAATAGGTACTATACCTTCTGGTGGATCTACCAAGGTCCAGACTTGGTTTGAGTGCATCGAGTCAATCTTCTGACTTCATTGCCTCTAAGCCATTTCTCGGAGTCGATATCTGATATCGCCTCGTTGTAGGTTTTGGGATCATCACCATGAGCACCATTACCTATGAGGAACATTTTCCTCTACATCCTCTGAAATAATACCTAAGTATCTTTCAGGGGGACGGGAAACTCTTTCCGATCTACGAGGTGGAGGAGGTAGTGTTCTTATTGGCTCAACCTGATTTGGTTCCACTTGGTCTTTAGCTCGTTCTGCTTGTGAGACTTTCTCATCAAGCTTAATCTGCTTTCCAATGCCACTATCTTGAATAAACTATTTTTCAAGAAATATGGCATGTCGACTCACAATCACATTGTGGTCTTCTGGAATGTAGAAATAGTATCCTAATGACTCTTTAGGATATCCTATGAATCGAGCTCTGAAAGGACCTAAACTCTAACTTGTCCGCTTGTTGTCTTTTGACATGAGCCGGACAACCCCAAATTCTGAGATGACTCAGACTTGGTTTCTTACCGTGCCATATCTCATACGGTGTGGTAGGAACGGTTTTAGAGGGAACCCTATTCAGTAAATAGATTGAAGTTAATAATGAATGTCCCCAAAGAAAATCAGGGAGGTCTGTGAAGCTCATCATGGATCGAACCATATCCAATAGAGTCCGATTTCTCCGTTCTGAAACCCCGTTGAGTTGAGGTGTTCCTGGTGGAGTCCATTGAGAGACTATGCCATTTTCCTTAAGATAGTCTAGGAATTCCCGGCTAAGGTATTCACCTCCTCGATCTGATCGAAGAACCTTAATGGGTTTTCCAGTTTGTTTTTCTACTTCATGTCTGAATTCTTTGAACTTTTCAAAAGCTTCAGACTTGTGTCTCATAAGATACACATACCCATACCTAGACAGATCATCGGTAAAGGTAATGAAGTAGACAAAATTGCCTCTAGCCGGCACATCAAATGGGCCGCACACATCAGTATGTACTAGGGCAAGGAGATCTGTGGCCCTCTCCCCATGTCCAACAAAAGGGAGTTTAGTCATTTTGCCTTGAAGACAAGATTCACAAGTTGGATATGACTCGAAAAGTCAATGGACTCAATAGCCCATTTTTCTCCAATTTGTTAATCCTATCTTCTGCTATATGACCTAATCTCAGGTGCCATAGATATCTGTCGTTTGGACTATCCCTAGGTCGTTTGGCATTCACGTTTTGCTCGATAGTTAAAATAGGTACATCAATATGCAACTGATAAAGACCATTAATAAGGAAACCATTTGCAATTTTATTTCTTTCATAAAGAATGTTACAATGGTCCTTAAAGAAGGTGATCACATAACCTTCTTGTGCTAAGCATGAAACAGAAATCAAATTCCTGCTAGCTGCAGGCACATAATAACAGTCTTTTAAAACTAAGTCTAAACCAGATGGTAATCGAAGAGGGTATGTTCCCACGGCTACTGCAGCAACTCTTGCTCCATTACCGATGCGTAGGATCATGTCTCCATCCCTCAGCCTCCTGCTATCCTCAAGACCCTGCATAGAAGTGCACAGATGAGCACTAGAACCAGAGTCAAGCACCCAACTGGATGCAGAAGAAACCGTAAGGTTAGACTCAATAACGAGCATACCTCCAGAAGGACCTTCCTTCTTGTTCTTCAGGGTGGCCAGGTAAGTAGGGCAGTTCCGCTTCCAATGGCCGTCGCTGTTGCAATGGAAACACTTTCCTTTGCCATCATCGGCCTTCTTTCTTCGGTTCTGCCTTCTTCTTCTTTGATCCTTCCACCTTTTGCTTTTTCACAGACTTCTTTTTCTTTCCATAAGACTTTCTTTTGGAAGAAGTCCGTTCCATAGCAAGAACTGAGCCTTTAGAACCTTTCATAGAAAGCTCAGCGGTAACCAGCATATTCATTAACTTCGGCCAAGGAATTTTGAAGTTTATGCATGTGGTAATTCATGATGAATTGCCCATATGCATCAGTCAAGGATTGCAGAATAATATCGTTCTGCAGATCCAAGTCCAACTTCACACCGAGCTTCTCAAGCTCTTCCATGTCCTTGATCATCATGTCAGACAGTGATCTTGGACTGACTGCCCATCACGCATCTTAGCCTTAAAAAGTCATTTCGTGACTTGATATTTGGCTGCGCGACTCTGTTCACCAAACATCTCCTGCAGGTGAGCCAACATTTGGCGAGCAGTCCCGATATCTTCATGTTGGCGCTGGAGCTCATCAGACATCGAGCCCAACATGTAATATCTGGCCTTATTATCTTCGTCTATCCATTTTTCCAGAGACGCTCTCTGTTCAGTGGATGGACGGGCTGGTAAGGTGGGAGGGTCCTGGTCCAAAACATATGTTAACTTCTCTGAAATCCAAAAATAATTTTGTAGTTTCCTGAGCCAATCTTTATAATTGGGTCCAGTCAGTCTATGTGTGTCCAGGATACGTGCCAATGGGTTGGACGCAGACATTTTCCTGTAGAGAGTCAAAGATTCTAGTTAGATACTGTAATTTTGACTTGACCAATTTGTTTAGGGATTTTATTTTTAAACAAATTAGCTCCCACTATTTTCTCGGATCCCTACACTCCCTCTGTAGAGATGCAAAAATCTCCATGATTATTGATTTCTAGTGGGTGGTGCGGTCTCACCAACTGACTCATCACCTCACCTAACAGTTATTGGTGATGGGTTAGCCAATGAGTGAACAACTCTTGTTCAATGATTCTCTAATCATGGTGCACCCAAACTTGGTCTCTAATTCATGAATCTCACCGTATCCGAAATATTGATCCACTCCTTAGTTAAGTCAGACCCACCATTTGCATAGACTGGGTTCCTAATTGGGTCTCTCACCGTATCCGAAATATTGAGCCCAACTCATCCTCCAGCCCATAGCATCCAATGCCTAATAGACATGGTTGCATCTTTCTAGGTGCAACTGAGCCACTGTATCCAGCCGAGAACAATCAACCCCGGAAAGGGCCCGCACATCTACAATGGTGGAAGACCTCAGACTTAATCTTTTCTTAGGAAGAATTGATTCAGGTCTCATTAAACTAGACTTGGCTTAGTCATAACAATTATGACTAACCTAGTGGCATGGGTTGGCTCGGATTATTGACCACCTCAGATCAGAACTGTGTCAACAGATATGGCCAGGTAAGTGAGACTTGGTGGAAGGGAATATGCCGTATTAACTCGCACAAGAATGCATTCAGGTCGAGTAGCTTCCAATTAAAAATCAGTCGGTCGTATCTGTCCAAACTTACCTTAGACACCAAATTATTGAGTCAGAACCAATTGGGTTAGCCTACAATCCAAGACTCTAACCTCTGGAGCCTAATTAGGTCTTGACTTGATCGAGTCACATCTCAGTGTGATTTGATCTTGACCCAGACTTAATCCTATTAGGCTGGTCAATTTAAGCATTGTTTGATCCCATCTAACCAACTCTTGATTCAGGTTTGATCAACCGCTTAAACCTAATTAAGCTACCCAAGCCCGAATCCAATTTTACGAATATGTCTTCGATCTGAAAATTCATAATTTTTAGATCTAATTAATTTCATAATCTTAATTCTTAATTAAGTTTTGGGTTCATGATCAAACATGTAATAAAATTCTAGGGTTTCAAGATCTAGGATTTTGTAGAAAAATAAATTTTAATTTTTGATTAAGAACGAACGTGCAGCACCCCTACACATCATAAGAATACCTCATTGAATGAAAGAAGAGGGCCTTTAAATTCTACTTTATTCTTATGATCGAACAATCAAGGAGGACGTCTTAATCAGAAATATAATTTATACTACAAAATTAGTTAGATCTAAATCATATATTGCATATATAATTAATGATCTAACTTACACATATTTTGCATACATCTCATGTATCATAACTAAATTAAACATGTAAACTTTCAGATATAAAATATCATATATTAAATCTAAAAAATAAAATTTAAATTTGATTACATCAAACAAAACTATTCTAGATATTTTATAGAACTATTCTATAACAAGTCTAAGCATGCATCTATTATATCTCATATCAAAAAACTTTATTTTCTATTTTTAGATCTGATTATAATAATTATAATATAAAAAAATAAAAATTAAATAGATCTAAAATTATATTTAATCAAATTAAATACATGATCATATTAGACTATAGATAGAACTATTATATACCTAGTTTAGTCATGCATCTCATACATATTAGATTTAAATGATTTAATTTTTAATATTTTGATTCTACATCTAATCATATTTAATGTGACATTTGAATTATTTTAATATCATATCATAAATAAAAATAAAATCAGATCTAAGATAAATCTGAAGAACTGCTAACATAGCTCTGATACCAGTTGAAGAAAAAACCCTATTTCCCGGCACAGGATCGTTCAGATCTGAAGAAATATTTTAAATTTTTTTTCTAAGATCATAATTAGTTCTGAGTCATCTCAGATTTGATCCTTTAAGATTTGATATTAAAATTAAAATAAAATTAAATCTAATTTAATTTCATACCTTATTTTGGGTAATCAGATTATCCTGCGATGATCCTGATCTATCCTGAGATTCTGGAAGGAGCAACACACATGCTTGACCTCTACCGGTATCCACTCAGGTAGGATCTAAAAATCTTCTCCTCATGAATCTTTTCTGCAATGATCAGATTTGGATCTGATCTAAAGAACTTTCAAAATAATTTGAGAAGGCTGCTTGTCCGTCTCACGAACACCATCGTGTAGATGCTAAAATCTTCTCAATATTAATTAGATCTTCTTCTTAGATTTATTTCCAACCTTTGGAACTTAGAAGAAGGGGAGAGAGAGGATCAGAGAGGGCATGGAAGATGGAAGGGGCGACAGCCTTTTGGGTGTGGGAAAATATTTCTTACATTGCATCAATATGGCGTGAGAAGAGATTTTATGTTATGCACCATCTAAGACTCCTAAGTGATCAAACAACTTGTTTGTTTGATTACATAGGACTCCTACCTGATAGCCCACATCCCAAACCTAGTCTTTAACAAGTTAGGTCACCCAAAACACTTCCCAAAGTGGTGTGAAGAAAGGAGGAGGAGGAGTCCATGGCGCATGGGACTCCTTCCTTTAAGAGTTTGAACCAAATCAAACTCTATCATAACTTAGTTAAAACTTTACCATAAATCACAAAATTTGGCACGTCCATAGCATATCTCGAGCCCTACCACATATCCAAAAATTAGAGAAAACTAATTTCCAAAGAATTTTTTAGAAGCCTCTGATCAGGTGATCCTTAATTCTCTCAATTAGGTCAACTTTTGACCCTAGTCCAATTTGACTATGAATGGATTTAATTTCTATAATTAATCTGATCTGGATTTATTATTGTCAGATGAAAATAAATCCATTCAAAATATAAAAATAAGTCAAATCAAATTTATTGCCCAAGGATGACTACCTAAGAGAGGGGGGGGGGGGGGTGAATTGGGTTTCTAAAAAATTTGGCCAATTTAAAATCTAATGCTAAATCAAATATGTGCTTCTAATTGAGAGAACTTGAGTGTTTGTGGTGAGCAAGCTAAGTATAGCAGCGAAATCAAAAAACAACTAGATTATGCAAATTAATAAAAATGGAAAAGCAAAGGCACAATCAAATATACAAGAATTTTATAGTGGTTCGGTGCAATCCCTTACCTACGTCCACTCCCCAAGCTCTCCTTAGAAATTCCATATAATCCTAGATTATAGTGCATTTATTTTAACCCAGGATCATAAATAAATCTAGTTGGTTTTGCCGAGCTCACCAACCACAATCCTACACTGATAGTTTTCTAGGTTCACTATCAACCCAGTTGATTTTAACCTAGGAGCACCAACCACAACTTTTACACCATTCAATTATTGGCTTGGACTTGCCCACACCACAAGTTTCTTTTCCCCAAAGAAACTTGTAAAGAAATAAAAATATAAGTATAAAAATTCAGCACAAAATAGAAAATAAAAGTTAGAACTCTTTGAAGCTTGAAGAAGTTGTTGTTGGATTGCTCAAATGATGCTTTAAATTCTCTTGAAAAATGCTTGAGAGGATGAGGATGAAGTTGGAGATGATTTCTCTTTAAAAGCTCTCAATTTTATGCACTAATTCCTCTCTTTTCTCTCTTTTTAATTGGTATTCAATAATCCTCATCAATCTAATATTTTTTTTTTAAATCACTTCATCTTTTTTTTAAATATTTTTTTAGCTTTTTATACTCTTTGTGATGGCTTAAGGATCAGTTCTAGCCATTGAAAGTCTTGAAATAGCCGTTGGAATGGAGAAATGATCGTTTGAAAAAGCTACAAAAAACTAGCCATTATGATCACTAGGTCGGCTTAGTTTTTGACTGGATCGGCTCAGTCTCAGACTGGGTCAACCTAGTTTGCATGCCATGCATGCCAAAGACCGTTTGTGACCCTTTCTTCTCCAATTTTTTTTGTAGGCTAGACTTATCCTTTTTATCTTGATTTAATTTTTATTTTGTCCTCTTGAAAGATGTATCCATTCTAGAATTTCTTCTCTAAAATCTTGACTGATGAATCTCCATTTGGATGAGTGAAAATATTTGATGTTTGTGAGCTCTCTTGAAATTTACAACTACACATCCTCCCAAACATCATTAGTAATTTAACAATTTATACTCAAATAATTTTGTTATCATCAAAATCAAACCAAGATCAACAATCTCCCCCTTCTTAATGATAACAAAACTTTGATTATATGCATAAAAATATAGTTTAATGTATTTCAATGAATTGGCTAGTATAAGTCATGAAGTAATAATATACATAAACATAAATGCACACACACTTCATGAAAGCTCCAATTAATGTTTCACATAATTTATATACTCTTATCAAAATAATATTTCAATCCAAATCAATGAGTATTAAGGTTCCAAGCATAAAAATAATTGAGTTTCTTAAATATTAATTCTTTAAGCATATACTCAATATACCTCGACAACATCAAAAAGCTCATGGAAAAGAATAGGAAAAAGTCATCAAAATCAATATCAAGACATTAAATTGAGAGATGTATCAAATTCATAAAATCAAATCCAAGAAATCATCCCCCCTTTTGAATGAATTTTTTTTTTTATTTTTTAAAAATTAACTTAAATTCAAATATTATAGACTCTCCCCCTTTTTAAATGAATATGATCTTTTAATCAAATTTTTAAATATATACTTTTAAGCTTTAAGAGGAATAGAGTTTTTCAAAAGATTTGATCATGCAACTAAGCATAATGTATACCTTAATTTTCAATCTTCCCTTTTCTTAAGAAATTTTAGTCAATTAAGCTTGAAAAAGGTATGTATCAGAGATGTATCGAGCAAAGAAAAATGAATGATATCAAAGCAAAAGATAGTCATATTTTTAAATTCATTGCTTTGAGAAAAAAATATTTCATAATAAATAATTTATAAGAATTTTGCAATGTACATCAAAAATTTAGGATCAAATTTAAATTTTCAAATGAGTTTCAAAATTGAGTTTACAAATTTATTTTTGAGAAGGAATATGCAGAAAAATTAATTTAGCTCTAATCATTTGTCAAAAATGATCGTGCAAATCAAGTTTAAAAGTTGGCACATTAAAAGTTCAATATTATATTTATCAATGAACTTCAAAATTACAAGAATGTATCAAAATCAATATGTTTGGAGTAAGAATATGTCTCAAACTCATTTTTCACTCCAAATAGTTTTCAAAAATGATTTGACAATCAAATCAAAAGCATATAGATCAAATGGAATCATCATATTAATGCTCAAAAGTATAATGAAATCAATGTTCATTCACCTTAATATAAGCTAATTAGAATTTTCAATCAAAGCTAGATAATATCACTCCCCTTATTTCTCATAATTAATGCTGGATAAATTTATTTTTTAAATTTTTCTTCCCATTTTTCTTTCAAATCAAGTAGATTAAAAATGAATTTAACTACTAGATTTAGATTTTTTAAATTTAAAAGATATTTTTAATTTCAAAGCTCTTTTCAAATAATTGATCATTTCTTCTTTAATAATTTCTCTTCCTTACTTTAGCAAATAATGCTATTTTAAAATTAAATAAAATTTAAAAGTACAAGCATCAATTGAGTGAAATAAGCATTAATCAATCAAAATATTCACTCAATTATATTCAGAAAAAATGTATGAGATTCTTTGAATTTATCCCAAGAGATATCATATCAAGAGTATATCAATGTAAAATAGATTTGAGATATTATATCTAAATTTTTTTTCAAAAAATAATATAATAAAATGCAAGGCAAGAATGATACCAATGATACCAAGAGTAAAAATTTTCTTAGAAAGAAACTTCTTGATACCAATTAAACTAAAATGATAAAGATAAATTGATTTAAATAAATCAATTTGAATTGATATTAGCAAATCAATCAAGATACAATATAAAGAGATTTTAAGTTATTCTTCAAAATATCATCTCTTCCTTCTCTTATGAAATATCAAGCAATTATAGATTCAGAAAAGGTATGTATTTTTGAATTTATTTCAAATGATATCATATCAAAATGTAGCTATGCAAAATCAAGTTTGAAACAAAGATATTCTTCTCTTTTAGTTGAAAGATAAGTTAATCAAATACATAGCAAATAGCAATCTATTTAATACCAATTACTTTTAACTGAAGTCCTCTTTAAAAGTTTAGCTTTAAAGATAAGTGACAACTTCCTTGATATATTTTGCTTGATATCAACTTCAAAAGATTTAAAAAGATCATTTCTCAAATTCAATTTTCAAAATCATTCAATCAGAATAAAGTATGAATATTCAAAAAAAAAATCTCTTTTAAGATAAGAAAAGGCAATCAAATCAATAATCAAGAAAGTTATTCGAATCAATTTGAAAAATCAAAAATTAATCAATTAGGAGGTTTCGATAATCAAATAGGATAAAATCAAATCAAGGAGAAACTAGATGAAGACTCCATGAGTTCAATTCAACTAGGGAGTTTTGAAATCCTTAGGGGTTAATCTAAGATATAATTCAAATTAATACTTCAAGCACTTGATCTTATTAATTGAATATTTTATTTTCAAGTACTTAGGTCATATATTTTTTTTAAAAAAAATTTAAGTTCATCAATTATAAAATTGATTTGGGGAGGCATAAAATATCATTCTAAATTTCAAAATAACCCATTTCATCCATAGCATAATATATAGAGGAGAGCATATTAATCTTTAAAATCAAAATATTTAAATTATTGCATGCATCAAATTCAATCAAACTTATCAAAATATGAAAGGAGTTATCATATGCATATATATTAACAAATCATTAAAGTTAATACATCAAACATTCAATTCATAGAGTATGATCATTTTAATCAAAGATAAAATCATCAAAATCAATCTAACATGCTCAATAATCTTCATTGATCATGAGGCAAAGATTTGTAGCACTTTCTTCCTCCTTTTCATTTCTCATTTCTTTACTTTGCTCCTCCTTAATTAATGCTTTATTTTTCTTTTATTTTCTCTTCTTCTTCTTCTTTTCATCCTCATGAGCCATGAGGCATAGGTTGGGGTGAGCTTCCTTAACTTCTTGGGAGCTTGGTTCTTCTTCTTGATTTACTCTCCCATAAATTCTTTCCAATTTCTCCCATACATGTTCTGCTAAAATACATGAAGAAATTGCATTAAATACATTTAAGTCTAAGGAGAAATAAAGAATGTTCAAGGCCTTAGCATTTAGATAAATTGATTCTCTATCAATAAATGATGTGTTTTGTATGTGAGGGACATTGGCAATAATCTTTCATAGAATATAGTCATGTGCTTGATTGAAGATTTTTATTCTAGCTTTTCAAGAAGTATAATTTGAACCATCAAACAATGGGGGTCGATCAATAAAATGGCCTTCATTAAACAAAGAATCCATTTGGATCGCCTAGATCTTTAGCTCTTGATGGTTAGGTCAACAACTAATAACAGAGCACCTGTTCTGATACCACTTGTTTTCCAAGGATGGCTACCCAAGAGAGGGGTGAATTGGGTTTCTAAAAAAATTGATCAATTTAAACTCTAATGTTAAATCAAATATGTGCTTCTAATTGAGAGAACTTAAGTATTTGTGGTGAGCAAGCTAAGTATAGCAGCGAAATCAAAAGACAACTAGATTATGCAAATTAGTAAAGCAAGAAAAGCAAAGGTACAATCAAACACACAAGAAGTTTATAGTAGTTCAATGCAACCCCGCACCTATGTCCACTCTCCAAGCTTTTCTTGAGAATTTTACTATAATCCTAGATTACAGTGCAATTGTTTTAACCTGGGATCACAAACAAATTCAATTGGTTTTGTCGGGCTCATCAACCACAATCCTACACCAATAGTTTTCTGGGTTCACTATCAACCCAGTTGGTTTTAACCTAAGAGCACCAACCATAATCTTTACACCATCCAATTATCGGCTTGGACTTGCCTACATCCCAAGTTTCTTTCTCCGTAAGAAACTTGTAAAGAAATAAAAATATAAGTATCAAAATTCAGCACAAAATAGAAAATAAAAGTTAGAACTCTTTGAAGCTTGAAGAAGTTGCTATTGGATTACTCAAATGATGCTTCAACTTCTCTTGCAAAATGCTTGAGAGGATGAGGATGAAGTTGGAGATGATTTCTCTTTAAAAGCTCTCAATTTTGTACACTAATTCCTCTCTTTTCTCTCTTTGCAATTGGTATTCAATAATTCTCACTCAATCTAATGATTTTTTCTTTTAACTCACTTCATCTTTTTCTCTTAAGGATGAGTTCTAGCCATTGGAAGCCTTGAAATAGCCGTTAGAGTAGAGAAATGATCATTTGAAAAAGCTGGTAAAAATTAGCTGTTATGATCACTGGGTCGGCTCAGTTTTTTACTCGATCGGCTCAGTTTGTAGCTGGATCAGCTCAGTCCCCTGGTTCTTGAAAAACTGGCTTTTTGTATTTTCTATCTTTTGCTTCCACTAAGACTAGGTCGACTCAGTCTCAGACTGGGTTGGCCAGTTTGCATGCCATGCATGCCAAAGATCGTTTATGATCCTTTCTTCTCTAAATTATTTTGTAAGCTAGGCTTATCCTTTTTATCTTGATTTAATCTTAATTTTGACCTCTTGAAAGATGTATCCATTCTAGAATTTTTTTTCTAAAATCTTAAGTGATGAATCTCCATTTGGATGAGTGGAAATATTTGAAGTTCATAAGCTCTTGAAATTTACACATCCTCACAAACATCATTAGTTATTTAACAATTTATACTCAAATACTTTTGTTATCATCAAAATCAATCTAGGACCAATAAAATTTGACTCGATTGCAATGAATCAAAAAGATTACAGAAGGAGAAATTTAGGCTCAATCATGTGCTAGCATGATTATCTTGAATCTTGTTGGATCTAATCCAAATCAATCAAATTGGGTTAGCTCAATTGATGACATCTAGACCCAAACCCTTGTTTTTGTAATCCAGTTAGGTTCAGTTCTGTACGATAATGAGACATGTTGTGATCTCTATCATCAACATCATTGAAACATCTTTCGATGGACCAACATTTTTCTGATTCATACAATTAGAATGATTGATCATCAAAATTATTCTAATTGCTCTCAAAATTGACCAGTGACACCTAATAGTATATGGTGGCAACCCATTAGAACTGAAAGTAAACCTCTTGGTGCATCTACCTATGTGATTGGGTTCTTCTATCTTGAGCTCCGATAGGATTAGGATTAAGGTGAACTCATCAAACCCAATGTCCATCATATGAACTAATCATTTGATTTGAGTCCAATGTAAAATCCTAATAGAAACTCTTTCTATCATCTTCACTCTACCATTGCCATAGGCTTAAGGACTCAATCTCATGATTATCATAGGGCTACTCCTAATCTACCGAGGTAGATAGATCTCCTATTGGTGCAATCGAATTCCTACAATAAACATGCTACAGCCAATATACACCTTAGGGTTCCGAATGACTAGGATACTAAGTTATGGTATAGTCAAACTATAACATCCTTAAGGTGAACTATTGATGCACCTTAGATCAAAGAACCATACACACCACTGTAGCATCAAGTCAGTCATCGACGATAAGATAGACTTTCTTATGACTACTCAAGATGGTCATGCTCAGTGCCCTCATTCTCTAACAAGTATCTCTACTCTCGCTCCGATGTCTCCACACCATAGACTCAAGATACATCTATCCTAAGAAAGTGATCATACACCAATATTTTGGATCGATCACCATCCTCGTGATGATCCTATGGTCAAAAGCTGTTTATGAGTTAATTATGAAAATTTCTATCTCAAATTTTCAACTCTTGAAAATATGAATTATCATTATTATTAACTCAAAGGATGTATCATAGACACTTTAAATATACGCTATGATAGAAAATAACTCTTTTTATTAATTTATAGTCAAAATTATAAAATTATCTTTAGAAGTGTATTACAAGTGCTTAGCCAACCTGACTTCTAGGGCATACATCTAACATGAGTATTGGAGCTGAAGTTAATCTTTTCTTTAACTCATCTATACATCTCTAACGATCCTCATTCAAATCAAATTTAATATTCCTTCTAAGTAGCCTTATCATAGGAGATACAATGATAGAAAAAATTTTAATGAACCTTCTATAATAGCCTACTAACCTAAGAAAACTTCTTACTTTAGCAGGATTAGTGGGTGACTCCCAATTCACAATAGCCTCATCTTTCTGGGGATCAACTAATAGACCCTCTGTTGAAATTACATGACCTAGAAAAATAATTTGATTCTGCCAAAACTCACTCTTGCTTAGTTTAGCATACAATTGCTTTTCTCGAAGTACTTGCAAAACATTTCTCAAGTATTCTATATGTTCTACTTCATCTTTAGAATATATCAATATATCATCAATGAAAATAATTACAAATTTGTCCAAAAACTATTGAAATACTTGATTCAGCTGCTGGAGCATTAGTCAACCCAAATGGCATTACTAAAAATTCATAGTAACCATATCTAGTTCGAAATATAGTTTTTGATACATCTTCTTTTTTGATTTTAAGTTGATGATACTCGGATCTAAGATCTATTTTTGAAAATACTTTGGCTCCCTAAAGCTGATTAAACAAATCATCGATGCATGGCAGTGGATAATTGTTATGGATAGTTACTTTATTAGGTTGCCGATAGTCAATACATAATCTCATAGTGCCATTCTTCTTTTTAACAAACAACACTGGAGTTCCCCAAGGTAAAATACTCGGTTTAATAAAGCCTTTGTCAAGTAGTTCTTGCAATTGGGTCTTGAGTTCCCTTAATTCTACTAGAGCCATTCTATATGTAGCCCTGGATATTGGTTTAGTGCCTGGAACCAAATCAATACCAAATTCTATTTTTCTATCTGGTGGTAACCCTGGAAGTTCTTCTGGAAACACATCTGGGAGTTCACAAATCACTAGAATATCTGCTAAGTTTGGGTTACTTATTTTTGTATCAACCACACATGCTAAATAGGCTTCACACCCTTTCTAAGTGATTTACCAGCAGTTAAAGCTAAAATAACATATAATGGAAGTAGTCGACGTTCACCTGAAAAAGATACCTTACTACCATCTAAAATTTAAAAAATTACTTCCTTTCTAAAACAATCTATCTTTGATCGATAAGCAAATAACCAATCCATGCCTAAAAAGAATCAAAATCTTGCATGTCTAGGGGAATCAAATCTGCTACCAATTCCTGTCCTCCCATTGGAACTAGATAGCCCTTAAATATTTGATTTGCAATAATTGCCATTCCTACTGGCACAAATACTATCAAGCTATAGTCTAATGGGCTCAGTTCTTTAGTGATGCGCATAGAAAATGCAGATGACACGTATGAATGTGTGGATCCAGGGTCAATCAATACATATGCATCATGATCACAAATAGATAGCTTACCAGTCACCACATCAGGAGTAGCCTGTGCCTCCCACCTAGTCATGGCAAACACCCTTGCCTTAGGTCTCACCCTACCTAGTGTAACTTCCTGTTTACCAGCACTTGTCCTTCCTTGCTAAGTTGAAATACTTGTTCCAAAATTTCTTCCCCTACTTGAAAATCCTCGAGACATATCTGGCCCTGATGGAGGACCCTTGGCTTGAGCTAATCTAGGATAGTTTCTCCTTTGATGTCCCATCTGTCCACACTCAAAGCATCCCCTAAATCCCCTTCTACACTCTCCAAAATGAAACCTCCTGCAACTAACACACTGAGGGACCTAGTTTGGTGAAGTAACAACTGGGCTGGTTCTCTTATCAAAATTACATTGATTTTCCCTCCTCCCTATCACCCTACTTTTAGCTGACCGTGGCACAAATTTTTGTTCTATTCTTCTCTACTTTGGGCTGATAAAAGTAAAAAAATCCACAGTCTGAGCACCCTTCTTACTTCTTTCCGCCTTCAGTTATAATTTTCTTTTTCAATCTCTTCTGCCCTAATAGCTCATTGAACTAACTGAGCAAAGCTATCAAACTCATGCATTTTTGTTTTTGCCTTAATTTCTAAATGCAACCCATATTGAAATAATCTACATTTTTCTCTTTCATCTGCTACAAAGGCTAGGGCAAAGTGAGAGAGTTCTATAAACTTGGCTTCATACTCTGCCACTAACATTTTTCCTTGGGTTAAGTTATGAAATTTCCTCCTCTTCTGATCCTGATATACATCTAAGTAATATTGCTGAAAGAACTCCCTTCTAAATTCACTCCAAGTAACAGTAAAATTTGATGGTTGTCTACTCATGTAAGACCTCCACCAATGCTGAGCTCGACCTTCTAATAAAAAAGTAGCAATACTTAGCTTTTGTTTATCTATACTTTTCATTAATGTAAATACTCTTTCTATTTTTTGGAACCAATTCTCTACCTCTAACGAATCTGTAGTGCCTTGAAATTCTATTGCTCCTAGTTTCCTTGTCCTCTCATAACTTTTCTCTATATCTATATTTTGAGATTGAAAACCATGGGTAGAAGCTACTACAACAGTAAAGGCTTGGGTAATTACACCTACCAACTCCTATAATCTAGGAATGGGTGCTTGTGCTTGAGGTGAAGGTGCTGATACTAGTGTTATAGATGGTGATTCATGTACATATGCATCTGTGAAGCCTCTGCTTCTACCCTTATTCCTGGGGCAGAAGATGAAGCATTGGGTGATGTCCTATAAGGTTGGCCATTTTTATCATCTCTTTTTAATCTACCATGGCCTTGACCTCGAGCCCTACTTGGGCCTTGTTCTTGGCCTCTATCTTCCTTCGGTGGTAGTCCTCCACCAAGTCCTGATCTTGTTTGGACTATCTTCCTACAAAATACAACTAATAAGATCAACTTAAAAATTTTTCTTTTTATGCTCTACCCATGCCCATAAAATCTATAAACCTAGGCATTGATACCAATAAATGTAACACCCCACCTCAACTACTAAGCAAGGCTACAGTGGCTGAGCTGGGCTTAATTAGCATTTTGTACCATGGTTCACAAAGTATCATTAAAATTAGTCCAACTACTAACAACCTGCTTTAAGAATGGTTCAATTTATACTTTCACTGATCAACTCAAGCTTTTTAGATAATTCCAGAATTATCCAAAAAACAACACAAGGTGCTATATACATATATATATCATTTCAAGCTTGTTTATACAGTACTAACAAAACATATATAACATTCCTTCTAGGAAAACATTTTCAACACATATTACAAAATAAGCTGGTTCTCTCTCTCTCTCTCTCTCTCTTTCACTCTAATTTATACAACTTATACAAATATATATAATCATCCCCAAAGACCCATCTCTCAAAAGAAGAAGCTAACATAGCCAACCTTCGGTAGTGAAAATGTTGATGGGGATGCACAAGATGCAAATACTATACTAGACTATGATCTTTTATGTCTGCATTTAAAAAAAAAAAACACGTAATGAGACTTACATCCCAGTGAGTAAATAAGCTAGCTAACAGTAGAAAGATAAGAAACTGATTCGCTTGAGATCAATGTCTCACAAATATATCAACTGCTAATAATATATTCAAGAAAACTTTTACTTGCTAAATAAAAATGAAACCATGTAATCAATTAATTAACTTACAGCTGCTACATACCATCGACTACACCTCAGCAAACTCCTACTAAGGGCAGTCGATATGGCCAATCCTATAGAAGCAATCAAACTGTGGAGGTGCCAGCTCAACAAAATAAATAACTGAATACCGCCAACTACTCCCCAGCACATCCCTACCAAGGGTAGTTGATATGGTCTTTATATTGTAGAGCCCCACATAGGCAAAGTTTCACTATGGAGGTGCTAGCTAAATATGTTTTTTTCATAAGCAATATCATAATTCACCATACTGGTTGACCACTCCTATGGGTCACCTGCTGAATACCAATTCAATAAAATGCTTTCTACTCAAAACTTGCCTTGCTATTCCCATGAGAATATATATACACACATACCATATATATATATATAATATGTCAACCATGACAACCACTTTCATTACCAAATTTGCAATCACATAATCAATGCAACATAACATAAGTAAATAATAATTCACTTTCAAAGCATATACCATTCATAGTAAAATTTAGTAAAAGAAACGCCATTGTTAGATGGAAAAGTTACTCACTATAAAATTAATAAACACTATTTAATATAAAATCCTCATGATATCTGAACATGCTTGTATATGCTTTGCTTTTATATGCTTATTCATAGTTGTACAAACTTTTGCTTTGACTTGACTTTATTTGCCCTAGCTAAGGTTCAACAAGACTTTAACAAAACTTTAGTTTTTCTACTATTTTCTCTCTTCATAATCTATTTTAAATTTAGTCAACATGAACTCAACTTACTTGATGAATTATATCGAGAGGAGTTTCATAATATCAAGTATATGGTATTATTTCTCTTCGTATTTAAACTTTAAATTCATAACTTGCTTTACCAGAACATCAAAGTTGAAAGAAATACAACCAAGGTTCCCTTTGAATTTAATTTAAGGATCAAAATCCTTACCTCAAAAAAGTTATGCACTGTTGCCTTCAAAAATAGTTTTCTTTTTCTCCTTGTTCTAGCAACCCCTCTTTCTCAAATCAATTCCTCCCTAAACCTCCTTTACTAGGCTGAATTCTCTTTGATTTTTGACTAAGAGAAGCACTTCTTCCCGTGCTCTTTCCTCTCTAGCTTTTCTATTCTTGCTGAAGAACTAAAACACTTAACAAAGACAACCGATAGCTATGCTTTTGGAAGAGAATTATTTAAGAAAACCATTTGCTAGGTGTCTAATCCCCAAGAAGCCAGCAAGGAGCTTGCCTCCCTAAGTTATTTGTTTATGTTAAAACATTGTCCAGCTAACCCTCTTTAAATTATTTTAAATTTTCTCTTGAAAGCTCTCCATCGAAAACCTACTCCGAGGTTTTTCCACAATTAGGGTTGACATCTTTAAGTTATGTGTCGATACCCACATACAGGTTAGCCCCTAGATTAATCCTTTTGTTTAACATAGGTCGATCCCTCAGAAAAAAGTGTCGACACCTATCAAGGGTAGGTCGACCCTTTCTTGTGCCACCACAGATCTTTCTGAAACTGCCTCTCTATTTTTCTGAGATAGTGTTGATACCTCTTCGACAAGTATCGACCCCTTCTCCTGGATTTCAGAAATTTTAGTTTCATATTTCCTTCTCAGCTCTACTCAACACCCTTCTTATTTATATTTCTTTTTTTAAAGTTAATGTCCTCCTTCATTAACTTTAAAATATAAATATAAATAAAGAAATACCTCCTATTTGGAATTAATGAAAATATCAAAAAATTAAAATCCTTAAGAATAAGATACCAAAATTTGGGTTCTAGTTTAAATTTTTCAAAATCCAAAACTTTTAAAACCTTCTTGCTTCAGAACAAATAGATTAAAGTATTTTCAAAATTTGTTAAAAATTATTTTGTAGCTCATCAACATCTAATGATTAATTACCATCATTTTTTATTTTAGAAAGATAGATATCTTATATAGCCCACCCCCCCTATAGGTGCAAGTTTCCAAACATAAAAAATTTTCAAGACTTGCAATGATAGATAGTCACAATTTATGTTTAAATAACTTTAATACACTTTGATAAGGTAAAACAAATTCAAAGTAGTTTATAGTTGAAATTAAGTAGCTTAAATATAACATAAGTTACTATACCACACATACATGAACAAGAATCTTAAATCTATTATTTGCTAGTTTGAGATGTTACAACCATAATATACACCTCCTTCTTGTAGGTCAGAGAGAGTGTAACATGCACCTCTAAGATATTGTTTCATCATAGAAAATGATAATGAGACAAATATCATTCAAGATGATGATCCATTGATCTATTCTCAAATTGTCATATGTAAAGAAAAAAAAACAACAA